>JARKHS020021733.1:0-10475 GCA_030143305.2 Amblyomma americanum | reverse complement strand
TCAGTCAGTCAGTCAGTCAGTCAGTCAGTCAGTCAGTCAGTCAGTCAGTCAGTCAGTCAGTCAGTCAGTCAGTCAGTCAGTCAGTCAGTCAGTCAGTCAGTCAGTCAGTCAGTCAGTCAGTCAGTCAGTCAGTCAGTCAGTCAGTCAGTCAGTCAGTCAGTCAGTCAGTCAGTCAGTCAGTCAGTCAGTCAGTCAGTCAGTCAGTCAGTCAGTCAGTCAGTCAGTCAGTCAGTCAGTCAGTCAGTCAGTCAGTCAGTCAGTCAGTCAGTCAGTCAGTCAGTCAGTCAGTCAGTCAGTCAGTCAGTCAGTCAGTCAGTCAGTCAGTCAGTCAGTCAGTCAGTCAGTCAGTCAGTCAGTCAGTCAGTCAGTCAGTCAGTCAGTCAGTCAGTCAGTCAGTCAGTCAGTCAGTCAGTCAGTCAGTCAGTCAGTCAGTCAGTCAGTCAGTCAGTCAGTCAGTCAGTCAGTCAGTCAGTCAGTCAGTCAGTCAGTCAGTCAGTCAGTCAGTCAGTCAGTCAGTCAGTCAGTCAGTCAGTCAGTCAGTCGAGACTGCACCAAAGAAGCAGGCACTACAAGGCGGCATAGAATTCCGGTGTTCAACGCTGTTTCCACCTTGTGAGGGGTTCCTCAGCTAATAAGATCATCAGGATTCCTGAGCCAGCCGGGATATGATTCTTCTAGCTCCAAGATCGATCAATTTTCTACAATGTTTCCCTCAGTAATAAGCGCCTGTGGCTGTACGTTCTTTGAATGACTGCTTGACGTCATCGCGGTGGAGCTCTAGGAGCGCAACAACTGTGGAGTACGGTGCAAGAGAATCTTGTGCTCAACTGCGCTACCCAAGCCGCGCCTATCAAAGCTGCTGCCCGAGTGACCTCTGAAGCGCCTACAGTTTCATTTCGTTTTCGACCTTGAGGTTTTTCATGCAGGTATTTATTGATCTATTTATTCAATTTACCTACAGGCTCATTTTACATAAGAGCATTATGTGAGTGGAGCAGTATACACATGAATTCAGACAGTATTCGAGCAAAACAACGATTGAAGAGAAACGTAAAATAATAGTTAGCAAGAGAGATTCAGCAGAATACAAGTAAATTTTAAAGGCATTATATAAGTTTTAAAAATGCGGCAAGATGGAAATAAAACATGATTTTTCACTGAGCAAGGGTACACATTCATTCATGTTATACAGCAGTAAAATTCTTTTCTGGTAAAACCACATGAAACCTAGATATTAGGCGATTATGGTGCTTATCATATCTCGAAACGTGGCAGAATATCTGGTGTTTGTCTTGTAATTATAAATGTCTAGTAATTATATATGAATGGCGTAAACGGTGCAGTTCAATCTGCGGCTTTTGTATATCTGCTTTTTATGTACAACTTAGCTTGTTTAGTTCAGTTTGAACAGTTCATGATCATTACACTTACTCAGCTGGCTGATAAAGAGCTCTATTGTTTGCACATTCACACTGTCTACATGATTCTGCTTGCAGAAATAATTGGCATTAGGTACCACGGCGAGCGGGACGACAAGCTTGCAGCTTGTAACCAGCTCAGTGTACTGGTTATTGAGAAAAATTAGGCTATACGTATATTAAGCTATAAGTGCCAGGCTGTTCCTTCGGGGCTGTACCGTGACTGGTCGTCTGCAAATCTATGACGGCGGATGAGGAAACGGCAACAGCATTGGCAAGAATGACGTTTAATGGGTAATTGACAACCGTTTAAAATGTTCGATGGGAATGCTTATTGGCTCACATGTCATGGACTAACCGTATCTGGCACGCAGACACGTTTATAGCTTCGTGGAGTTATTAACCATTACTTTCCGCTGTGACAGGACGGCGATGCCCTGACAAGTTGCCAGTGTCGTCATTCGGGACATTTTTGACATGTGACTGCAGCAAGCCACAGACCGTGAGACCAAGGCCAAATTTGACACGGATTGGCCGCTCTTGTAGAGGCGGTGTGTAGCGTAACAGACACTCTGCTGTGCCTAATAATACGCTATTAATAATGAAATTTGCAATAATCTAATAATGTAATTTGGGGTACACGTGCGTACTTGGTTCCTTGTACCTTTTTTTTCAGTTTGAATTCTTTGCAATGCAAAGCTAGATTGCTGCCAGAGGCACCTGATAGCGATGATGCGTCCTCTCTTGAGCGATCTTTTAGGCATCTTTTTCTTTGGCCTATATATTGCTTTCCAGAGGACAAGGTGATACTGTACCTCACTCATTGAACGCATTCACTGTATCTTCTCTGGTCTGCTATCTGGCAGTGTGGTTTTTTCTTCTGCCTGTTGACTCGGACACACATGCTTTTTTCCTTGTTAGGTGCTGGGCATGCTATTCGGATGTCGTTTCTCTAGCCTTTCCTATCAACCTTCTTGCGGTCTTTTGAAAGGCTGTAAAAAGGGGCAATAGCGAGAACAGCGTTACTTACAGCCCTGGAGAAATCATGCCCCAACCAGACGGAGCAAAGTGTTCAGCGGCTAATAAGTAGGCTAAAAAATGCCGGATACCCCTTGTCGTTCCTTCTCAGCATAGCCCACTGCAGGGCAAATGCCTCTCCCATGTCTCTTCTATTAACCTTGTCCTTAGCCGAAGACCTCACATAGAAGACAAAAGGAGACCAAGGAAAAAAAAACTGGACATGAAGAAGCGGATGCAGAAAAAAAAACTTCGAAATTTCCGTACGTGCATGGACTGAATCATATCCTCGTGAAGATCAGCAAAAAAAAAACGGCATCCGAATAATATGCTCAGCAATTATCAAAGCAAACAGCATGCGTGCTTGAGTCAACAGCCCCCCCCCCCCCCAAAAAAAAAAAACAACAACAACAAAAGGCCACAATTACGGACAGTAAACCTGTCAAGACACAGCGAATGCGTTTAAGAATTTGTGTACAGTATTGCCCTTTCCTGTGGAAAACAATATAGCGGCCAAACAAAAACATGGTTGAACGGTTGGACAAAAGAGCAGGCATCATCCCTATCAGGTAGCCCTTGAGGCATCTAGCCTTGAAAATTGTGAAAATGCAAAATGAACAAAAAAGGAAAAAAGGAGTGAGGTACGCATGTGTACCCCAAAATTGCACGAAGTGGAAGTCCTGAAAAAGAATGGCGATAAGCTAACTCAGGAAATCCTCGAAGCATGGGCGATTTGGCAGAAAGGAGAGCAGTGTCAAAGCACATCGTCAGTCTACTTGTGAAGAAAAGTCGAGTCTTCGCACGAAGCCCCTGAAGATGAAAAGAAGGGGTACTGGCGACGAAATAACATGCGCGGAATTTCAATACAAATATTCAGTCGAAAGTGCAGCTTCGTCCCCGTCTAGTTGTTCGTTCCTTTCAGTGTCCTGGTTATAACCTTTCTGCCGCAGCCAGAGGGAATATGTGCAGTCTTATTGGCATAGATTAGCGAGTGTGAGGAGGAAATCTGTAGCTTCCGTTGTAGCCTTTTGTTTTTCTGGAAAAGAATGTTAGTAAGGTCATTAAATTGGACATTTCCTATATACCGAAGTGCTCCCTTCTGTAGTGGGACAAGTTTGTTCAGATCATAGTGCGAAAGTGCTAATACGGAGGTTCAGGGTGTAGCAAAATCGTCTCTTGCCGATAGTACGTCCGAGAAGCGCGACCTCTCCGTTCCGCAGCCCTGCCCGCTCATCATCGTCTTTGCGTCGCACAAATCCGTGCTTTCGCGCTGATTGGGATGCAGTAGACATTCTCAGCCACTTTTCGTGAGGTAGTCTCCCCATAGCAGGGTGCAGTAACCAAGGGGGATGGAAACAACGCGTCAAAACAAGCGCCAACGCGTCAAATCAAGCGCCAGCGCACAACCTACAAGGACGGCAGAAGGCACGCAACACGCACGCTGACAAGTCCTAACGTCCTTGTTCTTGTTACGTTGTATCCCTACTGTAATCCTTGTTCGCACGTGTTGTTGTTTTTTTTTTGTAGTCCGTCTTCGTTGCGCCTCTTGCCTCCTGTTATCAGTGCACCAACTAGCTTAAATTTCAAATTACGCCGCGTTAAACAGGAGCTCTTATTCTTGACCGGGAAATAAATTTCGGTGCCTAGTTAGGGTACCTGCTATATTTAGCGGTTTTTAGCAAATATGGCCGACATATGAGTTCCATAACCTGTGCTCGGTAAAAACAACGCCATCTTCTTTCACAGGTTCCTCTGTATTGAGTACATGCGGAGCAATGACAAAGCTATAAGGAATTTACGATGATTGCCTGTTACCTGTTGACGAATTTTGTTTTGGACTAATTGAATACAAAGGTATTATTCCGTGCCCATTCTCTCGGCATAAAACAATTTGAGCTTGCTTAGTGTAAAAGAGTTCACAGGGCTTTCCGAGTAAGGCAAATACTACAGTCATCAGCGCAGATGAGATATAAGAGGGGCTGGCCAACTACTACACCAAGGCAGCCAAGTCCTGCTCTGGGAGGGAAGCTTTCGTCCTGTTAAGTCACTGGAGCCCTTCCAGTGCGGTTGCACCTCGACTAGTACAGTCGAACTGGACCTTGAAGTTCTTACTAGAGATCGGGCTGTAGCCTCGTGCTGGTTTATTGTTATATTGAAACGGGTGCTTTTAATCGGTGGACAACTATAGCTTCACTTGAGCGCAATGACAGGCCTTGCGGGAGACGAGGGGGAAGCTCTACCTCTGTGTTATCACTTCGGAACGTTTGACATTTTTCTGATTGTGGAAGGGGCCATAAATGTCATCTGACCGCAAGAAGCTAACAGCTGGTCGCCGTAAAAGCGTGCTATGCTTAGAATCGTGATAGGTCACGCAGAGCTTGCACATAAAGAACGGCTTATGACAGCGAGGCCAATCAACGGCAAAACCTGGAAGGGCTGCTATGGAAAAAAATGACTGATACCGGCGCAATGAAGGTTTGTACACGTTGAAGAATGTTTCCATGGCCAGAAATTGAAACCATGAAAGCAGGTTAAACATGCGCGCTTTAAAGCGGACCACTTTAGTTGCTATCAACATGGAAAGCTCTAGCAACAATGATAGCGCTTCCTGTTTTAAAAGAAACAAGAAAAGAAGATCATTAGCTGCTTTAGGACAACACATATCGATATCTTGATATGGGCGTGAGCGCACTTAGGGCAAGCGGTACGGAAAGGGGGTCTCCGGATGTCTTGTGATGCCTCCTAGGCTTATGCTGCACAGCCACTGGACCCAGCGACAAATTGAATATACTGGCCCGATGACCTCCCACACTCGAAAGTAGGGAACTAGAGCGTAGGATGAGAAGTTTATTCTGCTGTTACGTGACTAAAACATAAAAAAAACTGCAAAAGGGTCGAGGCATAGAAGACAGACAAGACTAGCGCACGCAGACATTAAAGAGCAGTTTATTGAAGCGATGCCTCGTCCGAAACGACGCGTGTGCATTGTTGGCGATGAGGTAAGGATGGTTTGTTTGGTTTATAGGGGTTTAACGTCCGAAAGCAACTCAGGCAATAAGGGACGCCGTTGTGAAGGGCTCCAGAAATTTCGACCACCTGGGGTTCTTTAACGTGCACTGACATGGACCTCTAGAATTCCGACTCCATCGAAATTCGATCCCCGCGGCCGGGATCGAACCCGCGTCTTTCGGGCCAGCAGCCGAGCGCCATAAACACTCAGCCACCGTGAAGTAAGGATGGATAGCTTGAATAAATTGCAGCTGAAAATCTTGTTTGTCTCTCGTCTGTGTTTGGGAGCTTGCCCTGTGTTTATGCTTTAAACTCGAGAAATGTGTTTACGTTGGCGCGGAAAAATATAATGGTTGGGTCAAAAATCTCATTACCGCTCGAAACAGAGAGAAGGCAGAACGCACTTGCTAGTTTAGTTCGCACAGCTGTATTTCAGAGGCTCATAAATGTGCTTGCAGTGAGCTAAAAGCGGATGGCTGCCCCTCGCAGAGAGAGAAAAAAAATCGGTGTTATCAGCGCAGACGTGGGTAAAAACGTGAGGGTGACGAGGAACGAAACTGAGGAGGGCAAAAGACACCGTTGTGTTACGAACCCTCTGTTATTCAGAAATACCGAGATCCTGGGATCTGGGACGTATCCAAGGGGGGGCCCTCCTCCTTCCCTCCCCCCTGGGATTCATCCCCTACAACTGCCTCAGGCCCCTCCTTTAAAAAAAATATCTGGCTTCGTGCGTGCCTTAAATGGAAATATTTTGAAAGTCCAGATTTTGTATCCTTGCCAACAGAGACCAATGTTCGAAAATTTTACTTTATTAATGTCGAGAGAGATTAGGGCTTGTTACTTACTGCCCCGGGCACTGTACGCCTGAAGAATACGGATTAGAGGGCGGCATGGACACTACATATCAAGTTGTCTGCCCAGAAGGCAATTTTGCGTCATCTTAGTATATTTTGCGCGCTCTAGAAAGTGCGCTAAGCAGGTGTGTAAGTGTCGTTTTGAAGTAATGTGAACCTGAAGTAAACGTAAACGTGTAAACGAAAATAGGCCAAATTATCGCCCGCATAACCTGCGCTAGGGTTCTATAGAAGTGGAATTGTCTTGGTTAAACTTCTTCAGAAGGAATAGAAACGCTTAATTGGAGTAGTGACTACCAGGAGGCAATAATCAGCGGCCTCATCAACCTATACTCTTAGCGCAGTCGACATGACGTCTTGAAGTGTTTTTTTTTTCCTCGAGGCTTCCGATGCCGCTCGGGGTGCTGCGGTGGAAAAATAGAGAAAAGTCCTTTTTTGCGGGATTCCAGCCGGACTAAAAGTTGGGGACGTTCTTGGTTCAGTATCAGTGTTGGCATCTCCGCTCTTTTGGTATGATGATCGCCTGAGTTTGCCTGGTACTGGAGCTAAAAGAATTTCATGCTTCATTCTATTGGGCTTGGTGGACTGAACGGCAAGTATTCTGCAGAGTTGTTGATTGAGACAGACGCCAGTTAAAACTGTCCGTGTAATATTGGGCATCAGAAAGGAAGAATGGCAAGTATTTGTCACGAGGAACGTATCCTGCTGCCACACTGTGTTGGTGGATTTAATACAAACGCAGCCGGGCAGGGAGAATTTATTTTATTTTGCGCCACCCAGCTGTGTTCTCTTCTATAGTATATAAACTGTGAGCGGCGCGATTTTGTTTTCCCTTGACTAAAGGAGAAGTTGGAACCATTGTGGGGCACCAGCCGCATCCTTGTATGATCGGACAATTAAAAATCTGTCAAAGCAATTTCGTCCTTCTACCATGTTTCAGTGACCTTTATCATGCGGAACTAGATACCGTTGCAAGTCTTAGATGTCTATTGTGTCAAGCCTATCTGCCTTGGAGATCAGTTTCAAATGCGAGGCGACGTGGAATGTTGTAAGATAGTGTTATGAACATATTGATGGAAATTATGTGATCTTCGCATCTGTAGGAAAATCTTAATTTAAAATTTGGTCCTGCGCTCGCACCGAGTAGCTAAAATTGCCATGAAAAATAATGGGAGGCGTTTTTGTTCATAAAAAGAAAGAAAATACGAGCTCCGCGAGGAGGAATTTTCGAATATATTGATCTTGATGGCGCAATCTTACGACATGCGAAGAAACTGCGTTCATGGACAACTTCCCATGATCGTGAGATATTTATGGACCGATGCGTAGCCGCGTTGTAGAAGTGAAATGGCGAAGCCGTCATAGTTCTTAATGTCAGCGTTGGGTACACGCAGCCTTTGTTAAAAATTTATTCATTTCCAAATTCTGTTAGCGCTACCGACCTGCTATACGGTGGGGGAGGTGCATTCAATCAATGCAACACAGTTAAAACTCTTTTTCAGAAGTTTCTTGGGAACTAGTTTTATCAAATACTTGTCGATCAAGGTTACCCTATTCTATAATTGTTTTCGGTAGAGACGAAAATGTGTAGCCGTGAGCTCTTGGCACACAGGACATAACTACAAAGAGATGGTTAGTAACGAACGAAAGTCTTTTGGGTAGCCGCAAACACAACTGGAATCCAAATTGAAATTACTCTCATAGAGGTGATGAAATACTTAATCTAGAAATTTTTGTGCGCATAGCCAGTGTTGGTAACTCGGCTGGTGAGAGGTGTTTATTTACGGAGTGCGTTCTTTGGTACGAGGAAAATATAAATTTAAATAACAATTTTTTTACTAAATATCCGCGCGAGTTCAGGAGAGGATATTTAACTTGTATACAGCTAGTTGAAACTTTGCGTAATTTTGCTCCGTCCGTTTTGCAGAGCGCAGATTGATGCAATATTTGTGGATTTTTCAAAAGCTCACGGCAGGGTGACTCATGTAAAGTTAATTTTCGATTTAGACGAACAATTCATAACAAACAACTAGTAAATCAGATTTCAGCCTATCTTTGAAATTGAGAACAACTCGTTGTTTCTAGTTCTGATTGTTCTGATAGGCTTGTAGTTCACTCTGAAGTCCCTCAGAGCTCTGCTCTTGGACCTCTGTTGTTTTTAACATTCCTGACTTTGCAGTCAAAATCAAACTTTACGCTGATGATTGCGTTATTTACACAGAAGTAACAAGTGTCTCAGATCAAATGCTACTGAATAATGAGCTGCAAACGATCTGTGCGTGTTCGAATCATGACAAATGTCTGTTAACTTTGAAATACGGTTTTAATGAGGATTACTGATAAAAATAACTTTTTTCGTTGGATTATAGTAATAATGCAGTCACACTTTTAGAAGTAGCAGAAAATAATTATCTTAGGCTCTGGGTCGCCAACAAGCTTTGCTGGAATAAACATATTGATTGCGTAACGTGCAAGACCTTTTGTAAACTGCTTTTCTTAAGACGAGCATTGATGTTGTCCACTCCATCTGTCCGCCTTCTTCCTTGCATATCTATTGTTTTGCCTACCTTAGATTATGCTGAAATATTTTGGGACCCATTCAACAAAACTAACATAAACAAATTAGGGTTGACAAGAGGGCTGCTCGGTACAAATATAACAATTACCAAGCACTTCGGCATCACAGCTTTAAACCAAAGCTGGCCTGCCGACAATGACTCAGCGAAAAGCGTTCTAGGCGACTTATATTCATGTAGCAATTAATTTAAGGACACTACACAACTGAACTCACCGACTTGCTTGCGTTTTCGTCTGCATACGCAGCCCGACAAAGACATCAGCTAACTTTAACTCATTTTCGTGCCAGTAATAACTGCTTCAAATACTCATTTCTTCCACGAACTATTTGAGATTCAAATGACATCAATAACCATGATGTGTTACAGGCGACACTAACATCGTTCGCACAACATATTGCCTAGTTGTCACTGCTGCTTTTGTCACATTGGTGTTTTATTGTATATTTATTTTATTTTTATTTTCCTACCTTCGTGTTCAAATTATTTTATTGCTCATGCTGGCAGCAGAGCTTCAACTTGTACTGTTATTTTCGTGCATTTGTTTGCCTGTTTTGCAAAAATGTATTGTTTATTTTCCACCCTGCTAAAATCCTGACACCAAGGAGTTGCGGTATTAATGAATGAATGAATGAATGGATGAATAAATAAATAAATAAATAAATAAATAAATAAATAAATAAATAAATAAATAAATAAATAAATAAATAAATAAATAAATAAATAACTAATATATAAATAAACAAATAAATAAATAAATAAATAAATAAATAAATAAATAAATAAATAAATAAATGACGATATATGAGCGTATTCAAGTTCATGTACGATATATTTCTGGTTTTGTTTTGTTTATGGGGGTTTAACGTCCCAAAGCGACTCAGGCTATGAGGGACGCCGTAGTGAAGGGCTCCGGAAATTTTCACCACCTCCCGTTAATTAACATGCGCTCACATCGCAGTTTCTTGTTTGGATCCCAAGTTATGCTTGCACGCTCTGGAGTTGTCCTTAGTATTGATTTATATGCTTTTCGTTTAACAGCCCACGGTGCACCTTTTAGCTTTCGCCTTAGGAAACCGAGTTTTTGCTGGGCTGTTCCACATCTATTTTGTACATAATCACTCCACCTGAACTCATCAGAAATTGTGAAACCCATACATTTTAATTTACTGGAAAGTGTATATAAATGTTTTGATATTTCAAGGGAACACTAATGATGTCTTCTTGTTTGACACAATTATAAAAGGTGACATTTTGTAATTGGTTTGCATGTCCCACATCACAACCACTCGTACACACCTTTCAGAAACGCATTAAACAGGACCTGGTATTGGATGTTCTTCATGCGACATAATAGCAGACAGTCATCAGTAAATAATCGGGCTTCGACGAGAGGGTGCAGGCTCTTATCAATGTAATTAGTATATAAGAAGAAGAATATAGGACTCAGAACGGACCCTTTCGGAACCCCGGATAATGCTGATGAATCTGATGAGCGTTCTTCATCTGTAACCACAAACTGCTCTCTGTTAATTATAAAAGCCCGAGTCAAGTAGTTGACTTCTATATCAACACCAAACTCAGTCAGTTTGTCTAAGAAT
>JARKHS020021732.1:317500-560172 GCA_030143305.2 Amblyomma americanum | reverse complement strand
CATTTTATTTAACTATCTCTTTGGCATCAAATAGCATTATCCGCTTATACAACATTTAATTCAGGATGAACAAAGTTTGCATGTATTACAAGGTATGTTGTTGAACTGTTTCAGTGAGCTAAGGAAGTTGGACTGAGGGGACCAGGGAAGCAAAAACACCAGGCATAGAGTGCGGCAGAACATGAAGATTCGTTTGATTTCCTTTGTGTTTAATTACCTGCACACTTCTAAATTATTTGCCTAAGTACAACAGCGTAACGTTTTCCTGATGCTAGAAGATCATCTAGCTAAAATTAAATCAGCGAATGAACAAAAGTTGTTTACCCCAGTCTGCTAACCCGGAGCGTCTTCTCTCGTCGCGCTGGTGGTGATGGGAAGGCTGCCACTCCAGGCGCTGAGGCCGCGATTCATCCAAGTCAGCCCAGTTGCCCTCTACGACTTCGGTCTCATCAGTGCCGTCCTCACTGGCATCGCTCCTTCGGCAGTATATATCGTCCAGGAGGGGGGTCTCAAAGGCCTCAGTGCTCGCACGATTCGCATCGTCGGCTCTGTTGACGTCATCTCTGGTGCAGCCGCCGTAGGAAGACGTCTGAGGACGCGGTGCCAGCTCCTCCGTACGAACGGTGCCGCCGTGGTATTCGGCGGCGCTGAAGTCTTCGAGCACCCCTCCGCAAATGGTCGGGTTATAGCCCAGGAGGTCTGGCCAAACGGCGTCCCGAAGCCATCGTTTCAATCTTCCACCCACGTTCAACGGTTGATCTGTGTCGCTGCTGACGCTCACTGAGAGTTGCAGACGCCATATGTTAGGGAAGTATATGGAAAATTCAGGATATGGGTAGATGTTCGGTCAAAAGACCTCAGGCCAATGGCTTCATTTTCACCTGTTTCGTGGTACCCATATGCAATCCAGTAGGATCTAAATACCTATTAGTTAAAAAAAAAAACATGGTGCTCATCAAAACTTTCTGGACCTTAATATGATGCTCGAACGGAAGTCATTTGGCCTGAAGACTTTTGAGCCAGTTTGCACTGCATTGAACAAGAGCAACTTGGAAAGCAAGAATGGCCGACTAATGAGGCGAAGTAGGGAAGCAGGGAATGTATCATTGTGCTAACGACTGAAATCATTAAGCGGTTACTTCCTCGAAGGGAAGCACCAAGCAGCGGACCGCATTCAAATAAGATCTGTTGTTAGTTTATCGTTTTTTTATCTACTTCTTCTCCCAGACCTCTTGGCAGCTTAATTCTTTAAACAGGAGATGCGGCTTTCAAATAGCGAAAGATGGCCAAAAATTTGGCTTTGTGAAGATCAAAGTATTTGATAGTGTTACTGGTTTTAATATGCAGTCCCAAAGTTTCATTGCTGATTATACCTTCAAGTAGTTCTCAAAAGTGTTTTATTAGGAGGTCCTACATATCGTAAACCGTTCAAACAGTCGGCATTTTTTGAACCCTCTGTATCTTTCCGTCTTTTCGCTGTTGCGACTAAGCGGCGCAAGCTTTGCTACGGCAGAAAGCTTGATTTATCGTCTTCAAGTCTAGCCCTCAGCGGGACACCATGCCAACCCAAAAAGCAAAAGTTTCAAGGTCTTGCCATGGGGCCGCCCCGCTTCGGCGTTGGTCGCCTCATTGATTGCCCTTAGCAAGTGGCAGTTCGCACGGCATCTGGTTTTGCACTCGCGTAGTTACTCTCACTCTTCTAGCGTTATATAGGTTTGGATTCCGTAGGATTCTTCTTTAGGACGCCTTCATTGCTGTGCAAGGTTATGTTTTGATGGGTTGTTATCTAGAACCACGTTCTGCGCATAACTTCAATTGCCAACTTATAACCTAGGCTGTCAACTGAACATTGCTGCCTACAACGTATCATCAGGTGCTGCTAACCAGTTAGTTCTAAACTGGTGAGCACCCAGCTGACATGGTGCATAGTTTTCTTTTGTTCTAGCTACGCCGCGCAGGAATCTTTTTATAATATCCAAGACGTACAAGGAAAGAGCTGTTCCTCGCTGGCCGTCAGAAAACCCGTCAAGGGGCTTCTTTGTCGGAGCACCGGTACTGATGCCGAATCGTCAGTGCCTGCAGCGAAAATAACAGATACGAAAGAGTGACGAAAGCAAAGAAAGTATTCAGCGCAAACTCTTAATCTTTTCAGGCACCATTCGTCATTTGTTGTTTATGCAGATGCTTTTTTCTTCCGCCCAAACTGAGTGTGTCCTGAAGCCAACTAATAAGCTTTTCACGAAACATACCTGCTGCTATTTATACATAGACATGTACAAAAAATTTCGTAGATATGCTAGAATGGTTGCAGATGAGTACCAGAAACGTCAGGGAATCCATATTTGCTATTCTATACATTTTGAGATGATGCAAGAAAGGTAGTGGTAAAATGACGTTTACGGAAGGTAAAAATTGCCTACAAAAGTATGGTGAAAGTTGTGTTATCAAGCTCACTCGTTTCAGAAATGTGATATACGACATTCGCTGTGGAGCACAATAAGGGCCGCAGGTTGCGACATAAAAAAAACGTGAAAAGTGGCTGAAGCACATGCATCAGTGCTGCCTGTAGCCCAGACTAAGAAGAAGCTATAAATTCACAGTTTACACAGGTGTTTACATACACATCGAAGCGTTCAACCTGATCCAACTCCTTCGAGTCGCCGCCTATTCAACATAAGTAGCCAGGAAGTTCAATGTTCAGCTTTTCACACACCCAGTTTTGCTGTGATCAGAAAAAGGTTTACGACAGCCAAGACAGAGAGGTTAGTTTGAGGCAAAATACCCTAGCCTGCGGCACTTTCCCCGGAACGGAAGTGAAAGGAGATAGCCATAAAGTGTTATAATGGGTGGCAATTTATAGATAAGATTGGGGCGCGCCTGCGACACGACGTGGCTCCTGGTAGGCCGCTTCGCGCTTTGAAGCCAAGCACCGCGCCCTGCAAGAACCCAGTACAACTCGGTTGACTTAGGAAGCGGCCGTAGAGTGTGTCGGAGGTTTTAAAGATTCTAGGTCTCCAGGCACATCATATGTCACAATTTAACGACCACTCATTGAGCAAGTGCTGCCAGTACAATCCTAGTACGTGCGCTTCCTCAATGCCCCAGAGTCATCATATTTGTAAAAGCCTCTTCATTCAGATAAAAAAGACCCCTGTGTTTCGCATTTGATGCAATTGCCTAAGGAAGAAAAGCGCGAACTCCATACATCTGTGGTCCAGGGCTATCTCCTGTGTATGTCTCTGTCATCCTATAGCTATGTCTTAGCATTCCAGTACCCTACGCCACACCGTTCCATTTGAAAATAAAAGTCATTGCTGTGTCGTTCAAGATAGCATGCGACGCAGACAACCGCTGAGCTCGAGGTGCAGAGCAACAGTGCGTTTATTGGGCGCTTGCGCTCTTATATCAGCCACCCGGCTGGCCGGCTTGCACGGCATGGTTGCCAGTCTTGAAGGCCCTGGTTGCCAGATCCGATACATCTTTCTCCCTCTAAAAACAGAAAAAAACTAGCACAATACAACAGCAGATGGATTCAAGCAATTTGATGAAAGTCCTTTTGATACACGAGGCGGGTGGGCTTTTTCCTTAACCGGGTGCTGCGGCGAAGCCCAGCGTCGTCCGGCTCGGAATTCACGGTTTCCGGAGGACTATGTTGCCCCGGCGCAGGATGCCCTTGAGGCGTGTGGGCAGCCGTGGCTTGATCGTCACACGTGGGGCTCCGAGTTGCCCTGGGACTCCTGTGGTGCCGCACGGTCCGGAAGAGAAGCACAGTCGTTAGCACTGCCTTCCGTATAGTCAGGAATGGTTTCCAGTGACGGGTCGAACTCTTCGTTTGTTCGCAGCAGATGTTGACGGTTGCGACGAAGCTGATTCACGTCTTTTTTACGGACCATGCATGAGCGAGGGGCGACGGCTTTTTCTGCGAGGGCCTTTGTGGTCCACCCTCCCTTGTCGAGCAGCCTAACGGTGTCATGCTCGCCGAGTGCTTCTAGTGGACGTGTCTGAGGGTGGGCTTGGGTGTGCTTTTTGACCTCTGGTGCCCTACGGTCTGCGAAGTCAGGCAGCCTCTCTCTTAACCTCCTGCCCATGAGTAGCTCGCACGGGGCTTTTCCGGCCTCGAGTGGTGCTGTCCTGTAATTAAGAAGGCGATCCAAAAGTCTTCATTCACATATAGCGCCTTCTTGAGGAGACATTTCACCAAGTTCACCCCTTTCTCTGCCAAACCGTTTGAGCGTGGAAAACCGGGACTAGAAACAACATGGGCAAATTCAAACTGTTCTGCGAAAGCATGAAATGCCTGCGATGAAAGTTGTGGTCCGCCGTCCGTGCATACTTCAAGCGGGATGCCGTGACGCGCAAATATCATGGCCAGCTCCTCTATTACACAGTGGCTAGTAGTGTGAGGAAGCGGCTCTACTTCAGGGTAATTGGAATAGGCATCGTAGACTGCAAGGTAGTTCCGTCATGCTCGAACAAGTCCACGCCTACCCTAGCCGACGGTAATGCGGGACAATGCCTTTGCATTAGGGGTTCACTTGGTTGCTTGTAAGCGAAACGGTGGCAGGTTTGGCACCTGGAAACTTTCTCAGTTATTTCTGCTGCCATACCAGGCCAATACATCAATACTCTGGCCATTGCTTTGCATTTTCCGACGCCCAAGTGGCCCCCGTGTAGGCGCTGCAACATTTCTTTTCTAGGGACTTCGGAATGACAACTCTATATCCACGCAACAGTACGCCTTCCACACATGATAGCTGAGCTTCGAAGGGAGCTAGCTGACCTATAACGCTATGTCCATCTTGTAGGGCTTCAGTGACTCGCCTTAGCTCGTCGTCTTCACTCGTTTCTTTTGCCACCCGCTTGGCTGTTGTGTCGCTGACGGGAGTGGAGAGGACGGCCGTTGCATGGTTGGCCACATCTTCTAGTTCGCTTTCAGGTGGCTCATCGCTGTCGCATCGGATTCTTGAGAGAGCATCGGCCAGAGCAAGGTCTCTCCCTGGGACGTACAGCAGAGAAATGTTGAACGGCATGAGGCACATAAAGAAACGCTGCAGGCGAGGAGGCATGTCTGACAGGTTCTTCTGGGCAATGGCTATCTGTGGTCGATGGTCCGTTTCCACTATTACGTCGACGCCAGTGATAAAATCGCGAAACCGTTCACATGCGAAGTTGCCTTGAAGTACAAATCCATCCTCTGCCTGAATTGCTTCCACTTTTCCGCCGGCGCTTCGGAGAGCAGTTGGCGATTAGGGGGCGGTAGTACTTCCATTGCGCTGGCTCAGTTGAAGCGGGGAATGGGCGTGATAAGAACTTCTGACACCATGTGTCGTTCAAGATAGCATGCGACGCAGACGACCGCTGAGCTCGAGGTGCAGAGTAACAGTGCGTTTATTGGGCGCTTGCGCTCTTATATCAGCCACCCGGCTGACCGGCTTCCACAGCATGGTTACCAGTCTTGAGGACCCTGGTTACCAGATCCGATACAGTTACCACCACCACTGCCCGATTTGCTGGTGTTTGTGTTGAAACCGAAGGCATGCCCATAAATCACGGGAAGCGAAGTACTAAACCATACCTTGTAATTTGAGAACGGTACATGTCTGGCACTTGCCTACCTCTACAGCAATCACGATAAGCCTGCCAATGTGTGTGCAAATGCTCTTGCGCTTGCAAATCAGGCGCGATTTTAATAGGGGAGCAGCTAACCAGAATCACTAGCGCCTGCGAGAGCCTTCTCTTTCGTGCCATATGTCGTATGTGCAGCCGCTGACAAAGCAATGAATTGAAGGGGATTGCTTCCAGCTCATGCAGAGAGGCTATTGTAGCATCACCGAAATTCGTAGGCGTTGTAGAGAACTTTTCTGATATTTAGTAAATCTAGAACACTGCTAATGAATAGCGAGCCTCTAAATTAGACCCACAGGCCAACCCTTAGGCTCTATGCATCTGACAAAGGTTGAACCTGGGCATTGTCGTTTCTTTCGCTTTCCCAACTTTCTCATTGTGCAGCACAACGAAAAACAAGTTGGATTGCTCTGTTCTGCAGAAAATGGTGCTGCGTGGTAGCACGCACTGCCACGTGGTATGAAATGGCATGCTGTGCTCGTCAGTAAACTCTATAGCGCGTTGCATACATGATGAAACACGGTATTACAGTGACCCAGTAGATGTGAAATGGCATTTAGAGGAGCTGACATGTCAGTGCTTTGACCAAAGCACGTGACCTGTGACACCACGTACCTGTGCTCTCTGCTGGCCCAAAATTCGCGAGCGCCGGGAATTGCACGCTCGGGATCGGCACCGAATGGCATCGCCGACCAAGTCTGTAACTTCGCAGTGTAGGACCGCCTGGACATGAGAGCGGCAGTGAACAGCATGCGTCTTTGTTGAAGTTGTTCTATTTCTTCACTTCAATAGCGATAAAAAAATTTTATAACACTCAGCTCGACCATTAGGTAGGAAAACACCGTTCCCCGAAGCAGAAAAAAAAAATTCAAACCACTGGCAGAAATGTGCCGCGAACATAATAATTTAGACTTTGAAGACGACAAAGTAAAGTTCCTTATCGCCAGTGATAACAGAGGCTATTAAACTTTATTAAATAAATCAATGAAACAGCGCACTCTCCGATTTTTAAACCTATAAGGTGTAATCACTTATCCGATTTGTGCCTGAGTGGCCCACATTACCACAGAGCAAAGGACAGTAATACTTACACGTTTCAACAAACATCCAAAAACAAATGTCCTCTTTGCATTATTTCATTATTGAATTAAGAGTGCATAAGCGTCTAAACACATACAAGTTAGGGTGTTTGCTACGCGCCTTTTGAAGCATAAGAGAAGCGTACACCAAAACTGCAAGATTTTGCTCCTGCTCTCAAAGAAGCTTAGCAGCCGCCGCATTGGCTCAGTGGTTATGGCGCTCGGATGCTGACCCGAAAGAGGAGGGTTCGATTCCAGCAGCGGCGGTTGAATTTCGATGGAGGTGAAATTCTAGAGGCCCGTGTACTGTGCGACGTCAGTGCACGTTAAAGATCCCCAGGTGGTCGAAATTTCCAGAGCCCTTCACTACGGCGTTCCTCATAGCCTGAGTCGTTTTGGGACGTTCAACCCCCATAAACCAAGTAAAAAAAAACAGCTTTCAAGAGTGCGTTTTCATGTATGCTGGCTTGCCATGCTCTATATCGTGTCTGAAAAATTGTGCAAGAAAGCACGAACTACTAATAAAGTAACTTCAGAATAACAGCCTGAGGGGAGAGCTGGTGCATGACGAAATGAACGGCGGCGCAAACAAGGACACTAACTAGAAAGAGACACCACATGCGCACACTACCAACTGTTTATTGCGCGAAAAGGTGGCATATTTAAACATTCAGCTCAAGCATGTGATATCGCATTATCGCTCCGAACCCAGCACGTGGGAAAAAAGCACTAACATCAGGAAAACGAACAACCCCTGCAGATTCTGGGTAGGAGTCGCGATCAGGTGGCAAGTGAAATTCTTGAGGCTTTTATGATTAAAAAGAAGGGAAGCATTTGTGTTAGCGACTCTTCGATATCCCTCCGTACAAATCAAGTTTCATTTCTGGATAGTTTTTTGTGACATCATGTTCAGTGCGACTTTTCAGCCCTCCTTTTCTAGCGGCCGTCTGTGGAGTTTTTTTTTAGAATCTTTGTTACTGTCTACACCTCAATACGGATTTGATCAAGGCAGATCCACTGAAACAGCTTTTCTAACACAAAAAGAAATAATTCTCGAAGCATTTGAAAATAAAGAGATATGCATAGGAATTTTTGTTGACTTTTCATAGGCTTTTGACCGCCTTAATCACCACAAACTACTAAAGAAACTTGAACTCTACGGCATACGTGGCACACCACTCCTCCTCATCGAATCATATCTTCAACATCGTTTTCATTGTGTGCACATAGTAAATGAACTCTCCTCTCTTCAGAAAATTTTTACCGGCGTCCCACAGGGAAGTATATTGGGACCTTTACTTTTTATCCTTTACATTAATGACATTGTTAATATAAGTAATAAGCCTCAATATGTAATTTACGCAGATGACACTAGCATGTTCTTTAAAGGTAATAGTCTCGAATTTCTAGTCCCAACCATTAACAGCGCGCTGGATGCCCTCAAACACTGGAGCGAAGCAAACTCCCTGGTACTAAACGCGAAAAAGACAAAAGCAGTTGTTTTCCAAGCGAGAAATAGGGCGATCATGGCAGAGCATCAGTTTCCCATTGGGAATTCTATTATAGATATTGTAGATACGGCCAAAACACTTGGAGTATTTTTCAGCAAGAGCATGGTCTGGGACGCTCACGTTAGTATAGTTCTATGTCGCCTCACGAAATGTGTAGGAATGCAAGCAAAATTTCGGTATTTTCTTCCGACGTCTATAAAAATACTAATTTACAACACGCTGTTCCTCCTTCATTTAAATTACCGTTTCTTAGTATGGGGCAATACAACGCAGGCCAACATAAATAAAATATTCATGCTCCAAAAGAAAGCAGTCCGGCCCATAGCAAACGTGGATTACCGTGCGCACACAGAATTTTTCACGCGCTTTCACATTACACCAGCTCATGGCCTATATGAATATCATTTAGCACTGAGATATAAAAAGTGTATACGCTACCACCAGTATACGTTCCTAGAACTATCCTGCCTGAAAGCCACTATTCCAACATATGCATTTCGAAATCAGTCATTCTGGTGCGTTCCCTTCTGTCGTACAGAATACGGACGTTCTATGTTACACTTTGCAGTTCCACATGTATTAAATAAGCTGCTGAGTAGAGGCATATCTGTGGAAAAAAGTAGCCCACGGGACATTCTTGTCGCTTTAGAGCGGTGACTTTCAGTCCTGTTGATAAATGTGCTAACATACGCAAGCATTTTTTTTTAAATATGTGTACTTGATTCTATCAATCAGTTTGTCATATTATAAAAAGCGTACAAAAGCTTTAGTGTTCATGTTTTGGGCGTATAAGTTCTTTTCTTTGTCTTTTAACAATATATGCTCGCAGCGCCTCTTAACTTTTTTTTTTCTACCTTGTCATCGTTAACCACGCTCTGTTGCCTTTGTTGTATTTTGCCTTGTAGAAGGGGCCCGGACTCCTTCAAGTGAATTTTTTTCACTTTTCTGTCCGGGCCTACCTACATCTTCCTGATGTAAATAAAGACGAACTTGAACTTGAACTTATTGAGTTTATCTTTATAGTGTTTGCAGTTTTTCGGTTTCTGACAGCTTTTGCTTCATTTGTTTACTCTGCTTTCGCTAAGATTGTTATTTGTTATTGGTTTTTAGTGTCTGACCACTTTTGCTTCTCATGTAGGACTCTGCTATAGCTACGATTGTGTAACGCTGTTTTTTCTAAAAGATGGCCCCCTCCTTTAAGTTTTTTAATTCCTTTTATCAGAATCTGTTACTTTTTTTTCTGCAGGGGTTAAATTTTCTTGTTCGTTTTCCTGATGTTGATGTTTTTTTTCCACGTGCTGGGTTTGGAGCGATAATGCGATGTTACATGCTTGAGCTGAATGTTTAAACAAGCCACCTTTCCGCGCGAAAAACAGTTGGTAGTGTGAGCATGTGGTGTCTCTTTCTTGTTAGTGTCCTTGTTTGCGCCGCCGGTCATTTCGTACTAATAAAGTGTTTACGCAATTCGTCCTGCATGTCAGTGCCAGCCATATGGCTCACACTGAACGGCACCAGCTAAGACGTCGCTCTTCTTTTATTCGTCGTAAATTAGAGCAACAAATCGGCAGTATTGACTAATGCCATAACCATACCGTAGCCGGTAGAATCTTCTATCTAGAGCGCAGCCTCGCAAAGAAAAGGTCAACGAAATTAGTCCGCCGCTCTTCCGTGCTCTGCTGATAATCATTGGGTACTACTTAGCTGATGTCTTTTTGTTTCTGCACATGTGCAGCAGGCACGTAGAATGGTCAGTGGGAGAGCATGAGAAAGTGTAACTGGGCGTAGGGAGGTAGGGTAGGGAGGCAGACAATAGTTTATCCGGCAGCGAGCGACTGCACACAAGTTCACAACTTGTCATCTTGTCAAAAGCAGCGGTGTCGACTTGCTCAACCAGTTTTGGGCTATCGCTGACGGTTTATTCACGCTAAACTGGCTTGTCTGATATGAAAAGGCATAAGCGTACAGCAGCATAAGGACGTCATTGAAATCCTATCCCCAGAAATGCGATATCACAGTTCTATATCACACTTCACTAATAACGTGTGAAGCAAAATTTTTCTCTTAAAAGATGGCTGCCAACCATAGGGCCGCTACCCCATGCCAAAGAAGTTAGAACTCTCCTGCTAAACTCGTTGTGGGTGTCCCTGTTGTATTGAATTTTCGCGAATTGTGACCCCCCTTCCAGCCGTACTTCACTTGTGGCACTCTTTTTCTTCGTGCTGACTACACGCTTTAGCTGTGCGAAATCCTAAAGTATAGCTTTACCCGGGCGCCGGTGTTTTGCTTCATCAGATTCCTGAAGTGTGTGCAGGGATGAGTTGCTTCTGCAGGATGTGCGGGAATCCGCTGACGTGGTTGATGACGACTGGCGTCCTTTGTACCACCACCACCTGCGATGTCGACCACACTTTTTTGAGACGCGATGTGGGAATTACGGACACTTTAAAGGTTTTATCTACATCTTGTAATTTACTAAAACCTTGCACCTTAAATGGTGAAGATTTAGTGGTATGCTAAACTTTCTGATGTCTTATGCCTTACATTTGATTTGTTTCTATATAAGGGAATTTTCAAATATAACTGGACGGCAATTAAGAATCCTTGCTATGCCTCTTATATAGGCAAGGAGAAGTCGAAAACCAAATTCCACTGAAGTGAATCACATGTGCAAGTGATCTTAGTTTTAAAGCGAAGCATTCTTGCGTTCATCTTCTTTCCATGGGACCCCCAACCTTCTTAATGTTGACCATTCAAGCTGGACATAGAGCACTAATGTATGGAGTGCTTGCAAAAATCACTACTGGAAGACGTTCGTAATACAGAGCTCAAAAAACAGGGTAAAGGGTCTCTATTAGAAATGATTAAGGTTTGAGGCTTTCTAGTTTCTTGTAATTTAAAGCGACCTGTAAGTAAGAAGAAAATAATTGAAAGCTCCAGCTGCTTGGGGGAATTTTGCCGCCACACAGTGTTTAGAGAAACCTCTCCAAAACGCTTGTAATGAGATTTTTATAAGAAAACTAATACACAACGCTATAGGTATATGCCTAAATTGCGAAACTCGGGGCAGCTGTTCAGCATCACCAGTTCAGCATCGCTTTTGCATCCAACGTTCTCGTTGCTATGTGACCCACCATACACATGCCTGCATCCGGCCGGTTCTTCTTATTACTGTCGAGGATACTCGTATGGCCTACGGAATCCGTGCACTCAAGGCTGCCACACCGCGAGACCACCTTCAGTCCTGATGCGAGGCAGAAAACTGAAGCTGCGAACAACACTGGTACCTCAGCTCAAACAATGTGATACCCTCTCTAGCGTATAACTTGCCACCAGCACCTTATACCCGCGCGGGGCTGTGCGTGCAGGGACTCGCTCCGTAACTAAGCCGCCGATTCCACACCTAGCGCCAGAAGCGCCATCTCTCGGGCCCGCCATAAATCTGTCTAGCACGGAGAGCACCCACCCGAGGCACCGCGACTGTGTAGCACTCAAATGTGTATCACCTGTAAACTTCTTGCAAGGATATACAGCAGCTCTAAAAATTAACGCATAATTTTTTCGGCAGCACAAGCAAGATAGGCTTCTTTTTTTTTTACTGAAAGGAAGCGCCAAAAGCTTATGTTTGTTTTTCTTCCTTCAAATCTTACCTGTGATGACATAGTACAGCTTGTACGAATTAGTAATGCACTTCAAAAAAAAGTTACCGATTTTTTTACGTTGAATTCATTAAACGGTCTCCGGATAGCGTTCCCCACGCGAAATGTCAGAAGGCTCACACGCACCCCGCCAGGACCAGGCTGAGCAGCAGTGGCACGATGATCGTCAGAGACTCGACAGGGATGGCTTCCTTCGCAGAGTGAACCACCCGGAGGGCTTGGGTGACGCTCTCGAAGCTGCGAAAATCGACTCGCCCGGTGGCTTCGTGGACGTAGTCCAAGGTGGGTGGTAAAGGTGCCGCTACTTGTGCTGCAAAGTAATAGCGCAGTTGCGCTATTCAGAATCTGGCAACAGGTGAGAGTAATTAGGCTTCTCTGCTGCTCGCTTTTCTAAACGCCTACAAAGCTCAGTACACTGCTGAAATACTGCTGATGTAGACGGGGAAGTAGAAAAGAAATTGTACCGCGAACCGCGGTGGCTGTGCACTGTGGGGAAACGTTCGCACAACGGGCGTTTTTCTCCTTACCGGTTTTCTGCCTAGATATAATCACCTTGCAGAGGACGTTTCTTCAGAACAGTTTAATTTATGTCGACCCCGTTTATTTTCTTGCGCTGGCTGCGTTTTTATGGAGGCAAAACACTAACGCGCCCGTGTGCTGTGCGATGTCAGTGCACGTTAAAGATCCCCAGGTGGTCGAAGTTATTCCGGAGCACTCCACTACGGCACCTCTTTCTTCCTTTTTTCTTTCACTCCCTCCTTTATCCCTTCCCTTACGGCGCGGTTCAGGTGTCCAACGATATATGAGACAGATACTACGCCATTTCCTTTCCCCAAAAACCAATTATTATTATTATTACTTTATAGGACCGCAGGGCAGATAAATACTTTTTTTTCAAAATGCTGAATTATAAGTTAATTGTGCAAAATTTTCTTCTAACTCTAGATATATCAACGAACGCTGCAACATAAAAATTCAAAATCAAAATGTATGCCTCTCGCAATCAAGATTATAAGAACGTTTCGACCTCTACCACTCTGGTAGGAATGCGACGATTGTTGAGCAAGCCTTCTGCCACATTTTCTAAACTCTGCCGCCATTTAGCAAGATTGTCAAGAAAAGCATATACTACAAAACAATTTTCTGAAGATATAACAGTTGAATATTGGTTGAGTGGTCACAAAATTATTTTTAATATACTTAAAAATTTCATTTGTGCATATCGAGAAATAAAAAAAAATTGAAAACACCCATCCTTTCTATACATATTAATGTATTTTTATGCGGCACAAGTGGGTCATCAGCGAGGAAAAACTTGAGGTCTGACGGCCTGCTTTCTCCCTTCCTTACTGAAATAGTGACTTCGTTTTGACTGATGACCTAGGCACGAAAATAAAAAAAAATGTGAAAGTCCGTCTCCATTTGGCGGCAGTTGGGCGCGCGCACTATACACACAAGAAACAACTTAACACTTTGAGATCCCCTATTTTTACCTACCTCGTACATCAAGGTTTACTTCGTAGAAACGGTTCCTGTTTCTGCCGTTATTACACGATTCTGATATAGAACCCCTACTGGCGTTAGAGGTAAACTGTCCAGGAATCTTTCCTATCTATTGCCGCGACGTCTAGAAAGGCCTCATGCAAAGTGTTCGAATGAGTGAATCCTCACGAGGGTCATGATAGGCGGTTAGACGCCGAAGTCCAGGGACGTCTTCGGCTTGCCTATGCCAGATGCCCAGCAGGACGAAAGGCCATGGCTTGTGGTACAAACCAACGAAAATCGCAGCCAGCAGCGTCCCAACGCAAGTAAGCAGCAAAATCATGGCGACCCGTCTTGTGTTTTTCTTCTTCTTCAGCGCTTCTTTTACTTACGTTTTTAGTTTATTTTGCCAATCTAAATGTATTTTTACTAAGCCTCGCACGGCGGCCAAAGGCGACTTCTGATATTTTGTTTTATAAGGCCATAATAATAATGGCTACCATCCATGGATACAGTTTACCGCCGTTTAATGCCTTCTATCGGGAGCAAGAGAGAGAGTGAGAAAGAAGAAAGCCAAGGAGCTTAATACTATAGGGTCGCGGATATTCAATAATGTGGTAAATGTGTGAATGACTCTAAGTGGGAAGCTAATACAAGTATAATTATGTTACACTCCTTAGCATATCGCATATTGGGAGTGTAGTCTGTTTTGCCTTCCACGTACCAACTAAATACGGAAGTTCTAACATCACGACACAGTGAGAATTCAGGAAGAAAAGAAGTGTAGGGCAGTCTGTTGAAAATGTGGCGGTGTGCTCATGAGCGATTACCTTTGGAGGAAGATCCATTTCATTAACATTGTAAGTGTGCACTATCGACTTATCCAATGCAAGTTGATTGATTTATTTTGCCCTCAGGGCGGAAGACTTCAGAGGGAAGTGGAGAATACAAAAGGTTATTATGAAATCACAAGTACAGAACAAGATCAGAGGACAAGATATCAAATAAAGAATGCAGGTACTGCGCAGAGAGTGTAGTTGGAGCAAAGTGCCATCTTCAGAAGCTTCAGCAATTGTAAAAAAACCAGCGTGTAAAAAACACACCGCTTACAATATTTACTTGCAAATCATGCAGCGTTGCTCGTTTTGCCTCGCCACCGTTCTAAACACCTCAATAGAGAAAGAAGTCGCATTCTTACGCCTCCGAAGCTTAGCACTTCATTTTACTCTTGAGATAAACCTGGATGAGTTTTTTCCTCTTTGGATCTGTGCCAAACCCTGGCTAATCCCCCACCGTGGGTATGCGCCATCGTATTTGAGACAACAACAACAACGACAAAAACAGCACTTTCAGTAGTACAGGCGAGTCCCACGGAATGGCTGTACGTACTTTGTTCGGCGACTGTGTAAGAATTCGTTCGGACTTGGTTGACATATGACGAACCTCCAGTCGCACTGTCCGTATGGTGACCATTCAGTTCGGGCCGAACAAAACAGAAATAGAAAATGGTAAAACAGCGGGGAAAATGCGGCATTTACAATGAAAACAATTACTGGCTAATCTTCGCGATGGCTCGGTTAGAAGATTCTCGAATGCCTCAGTGATGCTTCCACCACTCTCTATTCTGCACGGGTTTCCTAGCAAGAACTTCGTCCGAAACAGCAGTAGTCGGTGCGCGCCATTCGCCTCTCCGTTGGCGACGCTCTCGATGCTGGGGCGCCTCCGTCGTCAGTTGTACCTCGGCGGTGGCGTTGATGTTCATGATCTTGATGTTCATTCAATGCACGATAACCTGACATCAATAATTACGGAGTGCGCAGTAGAAGTAGGCGGTAGGACAGTTCGAAAAGATACCGGGAAGCTATCTCAGGTGACGAAAGATCTGATTAAGAAGCGCCAAAACATGAAGGCATCTAACACTACCGATAGAATAGAACTAACGGAGCTATCAAAGTTAATAAATAAGCGCAAGGTAGCCGACATAAGGAAGTTTAATATGGAGAGAATCGAGCATGCTCTAAAGAACGGAGGTAGCCTAAAAACAGTAAAGAGGAAACTAGGCATAGGTAAAAACCAGATGTATGCATTAAGAGACAAGCAGGGCAATGTCATTAGCAATATGGATAAGATAGTTAACGTAGCCGAAGAGTTCTACACGGACCTGTACAGTAGCCAATGTAATCAGAGCGCCAATGAGAAAGACAGCAGTGCACAGCAATGCGTCATCCCGCCAGTAACGAAAGATGAAGTAAAGAAAGCCTTAGAAGCAATGAAAAGGGGAAAAGCAGCTGGGGAGGATCAGGTAACAGCAGATCTGTTGAAGGATGGAGGGGACATCGTGCTAGAAAAACTAGCCACCCTGTATACGCAATGCCTTATGACCTCGACTGTACCAGAAGCTTGGAAGAATGCAAACATTATCTTAATTCATAAGAAGGGAGACGCCAAGGATTTGAAAAATTACAGGCCGATCAGCTTACTATCCGTTGCCTACAAAGTATTTACTAAGGTAATCGCTAATAGAGTCAGGGCAACGTTAGACTTTAATCAACCAAATGATCAGGCAGGCTTTCGTAAAGGATATTCTACAATAGATCATATTCACACCATCAATCAGGTGATAGAGAAATGCGCAGAATATAACCAACCTCTATATATAGCTTTCATTGATTACGAGAAAGCATTCGACTCAGTGGAAACCTCAGCAGTCATACAGGCATTGCGTAATCAGGGGGTAGAAGAGCCTTATGTCAAAATACTGGAAGATATATATAGCAACTGCACAGCTACTATAGTCCTCCATAAAGTCAGCAATAAAATTCCAATAAGGAAGGGCGTCAGGCAAGGAGACACGATATCGCCAATGCTGTTCACCGCATGCTTGCAGGAGGTATTTCGAGGCCTGAATTGGGAACAGTTGGGAATAAGAATAAATTGAGAATATCTAAATAATCTGAGATTTGCTGATGACATTGCCTTGCTGAGTCACTCAGGAGGTGAACTGCAAATCATGATCAACGAGTTAGACAGGCAGAGCAGATCGATGGGTCTAAAAATTAACATGCAGAAAACCAAGGTAATGTTCAACAGTCTAGCAAGGGAACAACAGTTCACAATTGGCAGCGAGAGCCTAGAAATTGTGCCGGAATACGTCTACTTAGGGCAGGTAGTGACAGCTGATCCGGATCATGAGAGGGAGATAACTAGAAGGATAAGAATGGGGTGGAGCGCATATGGCAAATTCTCGCAGATCATGAGTGGCAGTTTACCAATTTCCCTCAAGAGGAAAGTGTACAACAGCATAATCTTACCGGTACTCACCTACGGGGCAGAAACGTGGAGGCTAACGAAAAGAGTTCAGCTTAAGTTAAGGACAACGCAGCGAGCCATGGAAAGAAAAATGATAGGTGTAACGTTAAGAGATCGGAAGCGGGCAGAGTGGGTGAGGGAACAAACACGGGTTAATGACATCCTAGTCGAAATCAAGAGAAAGAAATGGACTTGGGCAGGGCATGTGATCCGAAGGCGAGATAACCGCTGGTCTTTAAGGGTAACGGAGTGGGTTCCAAGAGAAAGTAAGCGTAGCAGGGGGCGGCAGAAGGTTAGATGGGCGGATGAGATTAAGAAGTTTGCAGGCAAAGGGTGGATGCAGCTGGCAAAGGATAGGGTTAATTGGAGAGACATGGGAGAGGCCTTTGCCCTGCAGTGGGTGTAGTAAGGCTGATGATGATGATGATGATGATGATGATGATGATGATGGTGGCGTTGAGGCGCTCTCCATTACTTTGCTTCTTTCTGGCTGCGTCAGGTTCGATTATCTTTAGTTATGTAAGCGGTGTAGTTCTCTTTCGGCGAAAAAGCAGTGTGTGTGTATGCGTGCGTGCGAGCGTGCGTATGTATGTCTGCGTCGCCGTCACCGTCGAGGTGGCGATAAGACACAGTGCATCCGCCAGCCGGAAGTAACCCTTCAGGCGGAGGATGGATGGATGGATGGATGGATGGATGGATGGATGGATGGATGGATGGATGGATGGATACGGCTGAACCCTTTAAATCGGGTGGTGGCTCAAGCCACCTAGCCATGACTTATGAAATTTTACTCTTCTCTTGATTTTAGCCACCAGTCAGATAACCTTCGCTTGGTTACTTCTACCCGCTTAAAATCCACTTTCCCTTCACTATCCTTAAACCCCAATGCCTTGGGTAAGTCAGCCCCGCTGCCTTCCACTACAGGGTGAAGCCCTTTACAGAAAAGTATCAAGTGTTCAGCCGTTTCCTTCTCCTCTCAGCACGCAACGCACAACGTGTCTATCTCGTAGTACCTGACTCTATATGTCTTAGTCCGCAAAACTCCCGCCCTGGCCTCAAACAACAAAGAGCTTCTCCTACAATTATCATAGATATTTTCTTTGGCAATTTCCTGCTTAAAGGTCCCCTATGTTCCCAGTGCCGATTTCGTCAGCATCCCTGTTTTCCACAGAGCTCTCTCTGTTTCTTTAACCTTTTTCTTAACCTATATTTGCTGATTTGCCCCCTACTGCTGTCCAGATATTTGCTTGTCAGTTTTCTAGTTCGCTTTCTTCATTTCGTGTCAACATTCCTTATATACAGGTATCTGAAAATTTTCCTAGCCCACTGCTTTACCCTCATTTTCCTCAATCACTCCTCAAATGCTATCCTCCTGCTAGCCTCTCTGCTCTCGAAAGACGCCCATCCCATATCACCCTGTACCCCCTGATTTGGTGTATTGCCATGTGCTCCCAAAGCTAGCCTCCGTACGCCACGTTGTTTAATTTCTAACCTTGCTTGAACATCTGGTCTCGTGCACAGGACCGCATTACCGAAAGTCAGGCTAAGCACCATCACCCCTTTCCAGATCCCACTTACCACTTCATACCTATTGTAATTCCACAGTAAACTACTTTTCAAGACAGCTGCATTCCTACTAGCTTTATTCATTACATATTTTTCATGCTCTGTCAGATACTCAGCACCGTTATTTAGCCACACGCCAAAATACTTGTACTCATCCACTACTTCTAGCGTGAACTCCAGTATTCTATGCTCGCCGACCTCATCATTAAATATTATGACTGCAGATTTTTCCTTACTAAACTTGAAACCTAATTTATCTCCCTCTGTACCACATATGCCCATCAACTCCGGTGCCCGCCTCAGGGAGCTCGTTCCTGCCCGAAAGAGACCCGAAGAGGCAAAATGTGCCCCCTTCGAAGCACCCTCAGGTCGGCACCTCCGGACAACCAGCGGTAGATAAACGTTCATTTCCGGCCCACGAGCTTCCATCTACTGCCAAACTTTGCACACTTCACACAAATGCCCAGGGTGAGTTCGGCATCTAAACACATCCTAAATACACGCAAAAGGAAAGCACACCGTTTTTACACGGCACTCGCCTTCCAAATGTAAACAAGCCGCCGACACAGCACTTTGAGAGCAAAAGCACTTTGAGTGTTGGTTGTCTATTGAAGAGCATCCGCAGTTCAATAAAAGAGCAACAGCAAACCGTCCCGCGATATCTCGGAGGCGGCGAGAAAGAGCGAAAGAGCGAACAAGTGGGCGATTGCATTATCAGTTATTGTCTGAATAATAAATGCCTGCTTTCATGTTACACGCGCTTTGATGTAGGATAATAAAAGCTGGGGGGGGGGGGGGGGGGAGCAGGGGAAAGGGTCGCGCTTTCATTGGAATTGTCAGCACATTAGTTGGGTTTAACGCGTGATAATGACATCCTAGTCGAAATCAAGAAGAAATGGGCTTGGGCAGGGCATGTAATGCGAAGGCGAGATAACCGCTGGTATTCGGGGTAACGAAGTGGATTCCAAGAGGAAGTAAGCATAGCAGGGGGCGGCATAAGGTTAGGTGGGCGGATGAGATTTGGAAGTGTGCAGGAATAGGGTGGGCGCAGCTAGAAAAGGACAGGGTTAAGTGAAGAGGCCTTTGCCCTGCAGTGGGCTGAGTCGGGCTGATGATGATGATGAGTTGGGTTTTTGTAGCGATAGCTACATTACAGTAGCATTACAAGCCTTCAGCTTGGCTGCGCTGCCACCCCGTGGCTGCGCCGCCACGCTGACACGTGGTGCGGAGCAGCTGCCGGCGGCGTGGCGCCGTTGCTGTTCACATGGTTCGTTACGGGGGGGGGGGGGGGGGGTGTCACGTGACCAGCCACGTGGTGAGGAGCAGCTGCTGCTGCCGGCGGCGCGGCGCGCCAGCGAAACCGAGCTGCCACAGCTGTGCTCATGCGCCGTGTCAAGTGGGACAAAGATGAAGGAACACCCAGCGAAACGGAGCGGCGAAAGACTGACTTTGCAGTTCAACTGAGCAAGTTCTACTCGGCCAGCTGTAGCTATCGTAAAACCTCCAGGTTTAACCAGAGCTAAACCACCGCCAATTTTTTTATGCGCGATTTAGCTTCAGGCACGATAACAAGATAAAAACGGCGGCATATGACAGCCCACCGTGGCCTGCTGTTCTTCTGTGCTGCTATTTTTCAAGAAAAATGTGTTGAAATTGGTTACCCGTGGTGATATCAACCAACTAGATCAATCGGCAACGCTTCGGGTATCACTGCGGGCTTATGAAATTTGAAAATCATCCTTAAGGAGAGAAAACAGATCCACAAACAAATCCTCAACGTACAGCTGTTTACATTTTCGCCTGCTTTTTCTACTGAACGAACTGCATTCAGCTAATGTAAGCCTCTGCTGAGAAAGAAGTAGTAGCCTCTTTGGGAAGCAACGGCGATAGATCAAACCACAACCGTCCGGAAAGTGTAAAGTAACCTCAGCCAGATAGAAGTGAAATGACATGATTTATTTTTCCGCGAATGATTCCTGGATACCCTCCCGTGAATAAAAAAAAAAACATCACATGCATCGATGATACATGTGCTGTTACACGTAGTCCAGCACTGCAGAAAGCGCCTTCACCAATCGTTACAGTCAAGGAATGACGTAGCTGTTCTCTTTGAAGACACAAAGATAGGATCGTTAGAGTGATTGGTGGCTATATCTACTGCCGAGTAGAATATCAGTTCTGTAACGACGTTCCACATTGAGGACGACTGCTGGGGTGTTGACGCATGTTTGGGCTGGCGGTTCTTCCAAGCGGGTCGCACCGGGCATAGGTCCCGTTGTCGTGTATTAGCAAACAGCAGCGTCTCGAACAACGACCGTTCATTCCCGTCGCTCCGGTGCCTTGAGATAGAGGATTTGGACGACGACTTAAATGCAGTGCCTATAAGGTCATTCGAAATGCCCAGCAGGTTGGCTTCTATACGCATTGGAAGAACTGGGCGGAAGGAAGCGGCGGTGAACTCCAACCGCTGCACGGTTTACACAGCGCAGTCCGGAAACTTTGCCCGCTGCTTTAGAACGGCGGACAGGAAAAGTCGGGCTTGAATCGCAGAAATAATCCGTCTAGAATGCACCTCATCTCATATGCGAACGCCGACTAGGAATCCAGCTTTTGCGCAGTCGCAGACATTCCAAGCTGCCATACCGCTGGCTGAAGGCACTTTCGATGCGCGTTCAGAGCTCATGCCCGGTCGATATCGGCGTCGCTCCTGCGGTCCGTGGTAGTTAAAACCATACTAGGTTCCTGCTCAAAGGCGGATAATTAACGAACGCCTAGGGTACCATGAGCTGACAGCCTGTCCGTTGTCCAAGCAGGTCCGTAACATTGCCTGGTACCATGAGCTGACAGCCTGTCCGTTGTCCAAGCAGGTCCGTAACATTGCCTTAGTTGCGGGAGGAAACAACTGCGTCAACCTCTACCGTGCTCATCATTTGCTCGGTGACTGCGCAGTCCAAGATCAATGGGCTTCAGCTCGAAATGCAGAGAACTATTTCAAAATCATCTCCGGAGCTGTTAGTGCATGCCAGGGCCATCAACTGTTCGGTGCTGAATGTTGAAAACGGCCGGTCTGAAAGCACACTAGATTGCATGACATGCGTCGTTGAGACATTCGCACTCTCGTTGCAGTCGACGAGGACTATCATATCTGGAGTGCAGCTGGTAGCAAGGCTGAGAACTTCGTCAGCATCAAGGCGCAAACGGCGAGGAGGCGCTGGACTATGCCACGGCTCTCGCAGATCACTGCACGGGGCATACGGCCGAAGTTCCGGCATTCGATTCCATTATAATCCAGCTCGAATGGCCGTGGGCCGAGGAGGTACATGGTAGTGACGACTGGTAGCCGGTGTCGGAAGGCTCGACGCATGGTCACTATACGTGATGCTTGGTTCCGCGTTGCGACCGCGAGAATGGCTCCAAATGCGCTCAAGAACACTGAACGCATTCACACACGATTTCTTTCAAATGCCAACAAGTCGCCGTCTGTGTGAGCCACCTATCAATGACTGAAAAGAGATTCACGCCCCTTATATAAGCGCCTTGAGGGTTGGTGTTCTAGCGAAGGGCATGCGCAGTAGAATAAAAAAGCAGAAGCACGCTGTCGCATGAAATATTGGGGCAATGACGATAAGCGAAGCATTCCGCAAGTATATCATCACCCCGTAGTTTTCCGCGTTTCTAAAAGGCAAACTTTACGTCTTATCGTCACGGGCGCTGTGACATAAGCAAGCGTGAAGGGGAGGATAAGGGGAGAATGATTATGTCTTCGTACAAATCTCCATAAACTTTGTTTTCTATTTATTATACGTTATTCCGCCCCCTCTTGGTGATGAATGCATACAAACTGACTACGCAGGACAATGTGAACAAACTAGCCCAATCGCTAAAGGTTCTTATATCAGTCTAAACCTAAACGTTTACAAACAAACCGCCATGATAACCACAATCAATTTTTTTATTTTCATTAGCGAATCTTGCTTCCGTTTCTGACGACAAACCAAAGCAGTATCTGTAGTGATGACAAGGGTTTCCGCGGTCTCCTCTACTGAACAGTCTTCATGATATACCGATGCCCAGGGAAACAAAATCCGTTCTCGTGTGCTTAGACAAAAGTGTATCCATCATTTTTTGAACTTTCCTCGTCGTAAGAATGATGCGCAGTACGGTTTCTCTTGAAAATCATGAAAGCTTGGTTGGAGGTGGAAGTCGACCTCTAGCGGCATCGTACTCGCATTAGTTTTCGTTGTCTTTTGCTACAAGCCCAATGACACAGGACTTATTTTTCACCAAATGATTCCAGCAGCCTCACCCGTGAAATAAAAAAGAGCATTTCACGTATCGGTGTATGGTTTATGATGGTTTGACGACCAAAAGCGACTCAGGCTACAAGGGACGCCATAGTGAAGGGCTCCGGAAATTTCGACCGCGTGGGGTTCATTAACGCGCACTGACACCACACAGTACACGGGCCTGCGACACAGAGGTCTGGTCACGCCTGCGACACAGAGGTGTTGGAGCAATGTCACCGAGGTTAACGAAGCCGCCAGGACCAAGAAGTAAGTTGACCGAGCAGGTATATGGAAATGACGAAGGGTGGCCGGAAGAGGAATGCTGGTCGCATGGTTACAGTACCTGTTGCCTGGTTTCACAATGTGACCAAGAATTGCTGAAAATACACCCAAAGACTCTGCACGCGTTCACACAAGCCGTCTTTAAAATGTTAAAAGCCACCGTCAGTGTTTCCGCCTATCAATTATTGAGTACAAAATCTCGCCTTATTTAAGTTTCTATAGGGTTGTTATTCTGTCAAAGAACATGCGCAGTTATATCATAAAGGAAAAGCAAGCTGTCGCGCAAAATCTTAATGCTCTCGCGTTATAATTCAGAGAAAATTTAAAAGCGAGAATAATGGCGGCTCCATCAAAGAACAGCGCTAGCTCAATGCAGGCAGACCTTTCACGGCAACAGCCTATTATATTTCCGAGAACTCCACCCAGTGTCTCAACTTTAAAATACAGACATAAAAATATAGGTACGGTGGTTCCGAGGAAAGCTGTTTCACAGTTTAACATCGAGCAAGAGTTCATTAAATTGTATAACTAAATGACGTTAACAGATCATTAAAATTTTACAGGACGGAAGTTTCAAATACGAACTTGGACAGATACACCCAAGTGACGCGGACATTTCAATCATATATGTGGTTTGATACCAAACATCAGCGTTACAAGCTTAGGAACGAGAGGGTTCCAAGATAATAAACTAGATGACGGCACCAGTACCAAGAAAATCAATTCTTGACAGCCGTCGAGAAAAGAGGGTTCCGCCATTATTGATTAGGTGGCGCCACGAGTATTGAGAAGCGAACACGCTGGAACAGCCAGATGTATGAGGAAACAAGTGTCTGGTATGCTACTAGATGGCGCTACAGGTATCAAAAATGGAATGTACTGCTAAATGTCTGCTTCACTTGCTTGAATTTTCCGGAGCAGATTCTTCAGGACGCCCGATGTCACTATCGCCAGCCTTTTGAGCATTACTGTGAAGAAAAATAGAACAAAGAAAAACAAGCTAGACAGAATAAAGCAATTTCGGTTCATTACTATGCTCGGAGAGAAAGGGAAAAAAGTAGTAAGAATGGCAGATAGGAAGGACGCAAAACTATTTTTAAAAAATGCGAGGAATACGGCGGGTCTTTCACAACCTGCAGCGGATGGGCGAACTCACCATCACAGACCGTCACGTGGTCATCGTTGAAGTGCCCGGTGCAAATGTGTTTCGATACAACACATCATTCAATTTTCGCAAAGAACCGGGAGTAATTTTTCTGCGTCTCACGTACGCAGAAATTGCGCTTTTATCAGTGGTGTTGCCAGTGCAGAAGCATCACAAGGTGAGTGGTTGACCACAATGAAGACAAATTATTAACGGTTTGCACCCAGGGAAAACTGACACGACATATTGGGCTGCCTTCCGTTGAGGAGGTGTGTTGATAAATCATTCCTAAGTTACTGCAATTAAATTTATACTAATGAGATTTGCTCAACCTATATTTCCGATCTTCGCTTTCCTGACGGCTTTGTCCAACTACCTCTGTTAACAAAGGTTGCCCTGGACCAACGTCTGCACTGAGCCAACTTTTTCCTAAGCTTACTTTTCGTGCTGCTAGTTTACCTCGCAATTTCCTTTAACATATAGGTATATCAAAGTTTACTTTGCCCGAGCATGTGGAAATCAATCAATCAATCAATCAATCAATCAATCAATCAATCAATCAATCAATCAATCAATCAATCAATCAATCAATCAATCAATCAATCAATCAATCAATCAATCAATCAATCTTTATTTTTCGGTGCCCCGGAGCAACCCAAAGGTCTTGGTGCTGGTACTCCATTCACACGCACAAAATGTAAATTTATTTCACCACAAAGGAAGACACTCAGGGGAGGTAATGCAGCAGGCAAGGCGATAGAAAAAAAAGACATATAAACTAGGCGTGACAGCAAGCATGAAGCAAAAAAGTGAAAACAAGAAAACAGCGAGAACTGCGGTAAATGAAAACAGCTAGAACAGGCAACGGACATATAAATAACTAATGAAACAATAAACAAAGAGAATGAACCCAAGAACGACCGATAATAGCCAAGTACAGCATATAGCAAAATACAAACAAGAATAAATCCAATACTAATATGAACGAATAAGAAACCTCTGAAATAGAAGCTAGAAATACAATCATACACAATAAGAAATGTAATTAGTGAACGGGTTACAGACAATCAGGCGTGAGTACACAGTATTAAAGAAATAATATTAATGAAAACAAGTAGACGTGATGAACAATTTAGGAGAAAAAAAACAATATAATACCGGTGCAAATGCACAAGTGTAGTAAAGACAAAATGCATGAAAGGGGAAGTTATGTATGAGAAAAAAGTGTGCTCAAAATGGAACGTCACGGACATCCAATATAAAGGAAGGGAGATAATATTCGAATATATCAAGGTGAGGACAAAGAGAATTAAACAACTTTTGCATTCTGTCCATAATAATAATATTAATAATAATAATAATAATAATAATAATAATAATAATAATAATAATAATAATAATAATAATAATAATAATAATAATTGGTTTTGGTGTCCAATAATAAATGGTTCAGGTGTCCAACGATATATGAGATATTTTCCGGCTTTTCGCTCGACGTAAATATAGTGGTTAATTTGCATACGCATTGTTCATTTCTGTTGATGCATGAAAATAATTCAACAGCATTCGAGAACGTGATTTCCTCAATTGCTTACAACTTCAGATGTTTGCATGGAAAAAGGAAACACATGGAGTGCGACTAACCTCTCTGTCTAAACGGTGCAACAGCAGGTACAACTCGTATATAGTGGAGAGAGAGAGAGTAAACTTTATTGCTCTAATAAAGGAGTCTTGTTGCTTGCCCGAAGAATGCCGATGTCTTCCAGGCTGAGCGTGGTTGGCGCCCCTAGTCCAAGGCACCACTGTCCCTGGCCATCCGGCATGCGTGGCTCACTAGGTCTCTTTGGACCTTGAGCTGGCTGCTAATTAGCCGGTCATCCCACTGCTCCGCATTTGGCTCTTTGTTACCTCGGAAAGCTACATTGTATATGCATTCCCATGTGATATGATATACAGCGTGGGGGTTTCCCCGCACCACGGACATGAATCCCTATACTGCTCTGGATACATCTTATGTAGGACATGAAGGCTGTGGAAGGTCCCTGTTTGGAGTCTTCTCCAGCATGTCGCCTCGTATTGTGTTAGTTGAGGGTGTGGCTGGGGGTATTTGCGCCTTCTACCTTTAATGAGGTTGAGGATAGCTGCGTACGTGAGCTCCACCGTCATCCCCGGGCCGTCCGAGGCACTTGACGCACCAGCTAGTGGCACTGCTATTGAGATGCAACCTATCATCGATACTCCAGTCATTGCAAAGAAAAAAATTATGGTGATATTTCTCATGACTGATATGAAAGGTTCTCATTGAGGATAATTTTTCGCTCCTTGTATTGTGTTTACAAAGGGCTTACAATAATTCACTCTTACTTATGCGACTGTTCATGATTAGGTTAAGAGTACCGATTTGATCTTCTTAACGACTGGCAAATGAGCGTTCATTCCATTTTAGGAACGAGGCCATAGCGGGCGTGGGAATTAGTGCCGGCGTCGATTACTGTTATTTTGATATTTTTCTACAGACAGCTTGCTCGGCTTCCAAGAGTACTGATACAAAGTGAGAGCCGGCCGGCATCTTCTTTCGCATGTTTTGCTTGAACTGGATCTAAAGAAGCCCTGCACAGAAGTTTTTTGTTCATGCCATTTGATGTCTTTTTCTGTTTAAATTATTTAGCGCTATGCTGTTCAAAATTATGAAGAACCCAAGACCAGAATCCGGATGCATTTTAAAGCACGCTTCTTGCGCATCTTGCTTCAATAGCAGCATTTTACGGCCTGACGCGATGCCTAGTATGCAGTGAGCGATTTGATGGAGGAATAGCGCAAAAAAGGGACGCGACACTTGAAGGCACACACGGCGAGCACTTTCCAGTGTCTCGTGCCTTTTTTGCGTTATCCTTCCATCAAAATAAACCAATACCAACATGGCCAACTTTTCGCTCTGCTACAGTGCGCACATTTCAAAATATTCAAAAATAAGGCACACTAATATTTATCAAGTCTCAGAAGTAAGCACTCAATTTTGCAGCACAGCGAACAAGAATTAGTACTTTAGTTATTTTTCACAGAGCAAAAAAATGATTCACTAGCAAGAACCAACAGCTGCGGCACATAACATTGGCGTGCCTATAGACACGGCGACAGAATAATAATAATAATAATAATAATAATAATAATAATAATAATAATAATAATAATAATAATAATAATAATAATAATAATAATAATAATAATAATAATAATAATAATAATAATAATAATAATAATAATAATAATAATAATAATAATAATAATAATAATAATAATAAGCAATCAATCAATCAATCAATCAATCTTTATTTTTCGGTGCCCAGGAACAACCCAAAGGTCTTGGTGCTGGTACACCATTCACACGCACAAAATGTAAATTTGTCTTCCACAAAGGAAGACACTCAGGGGAGGTAATGCAACAGTCAAAGCGATAGAAAAAAAGACATATAAACTAGGCGTGACAGCAAGCATGAAGCAAAAAAGTGAAAACAAGAAAACAGCGAGAACAGCGGTAAATGAAAACAGCTAGAACAATAAACGAAGAGAATGAACACAAGAACGACCGATAACAGCCAAGTACAGCATATAGCAAAATACTAACAAGAATAAAGCCAATACTAATATGAACGAATAAGAAACCTCTCAAATACAAGCTAGAAATACAATCATACACAATAAGAAATGTAATTAGTGAACGCGTTACAGACAATCAGGCGTGAGTACACAGTATTAAAGAAATAACATTAATGAAAACAAGTAGACGTGATGAACAATTAAGGAGAAAAAAAAACAATATAATACCAGTGCAAATGCACAAGTGTAGTAAAGTCAAAATGCATGAAAGGGGAAGTTATGTATGAGAAAAAGAGTGCTCAAAGTGGAACGTCACGGACGTCCAATATAAAAGAAGGGAGAGAATTTTCGAATATATCAAGGTGAGGACAAAGAGAATTGAACAACTTTTGCATTCTGTCCATAATAATAATAATAATAATAATAATAATAATAATAATAATAATAATAATAATAATAATAATAATAATAATAATAATAATAATAATAATAATAATAATAATAATAATAATAATAAACCCCTTTATTTTCAGACAGCACATTTACAATTCTTAGGACAAGTCTGCCCAAGCCATAAAGGCTTGTCGGGCAGTACTCGGCAGTCGGTGAATAACACATGAAAAACAGGTGGGACAAGCAAGCAAACAATGATAAACCTTAATATGAAAAGCAAACAAGAAAAAGAAAACAGATTAAATAACCGACATATGGGTTTTTAAGAAGTTCCTTAATTGTGACAGCGAAGAAACTTAAAAGATCGAATCAGGCAAAGAATTGAAAATTTTGGGTATGTAATAATTACGAGTGAAGTGGCCATAATGAGTGTAGCAGCGAGGTACCGTAAAACGGGGGTGATGTCGAATAGAACGAACAGGAATGAAAGGAACCAAAAATTCGCTCTCCCAAAAGTGAGCACGAATAACTACATGATGGAAGAGGGCATCAAAAGAGGGCAGCTGTAAAAGCGAAAACAAATTGCAGTCAGGTGAAGCATCCGTGTTGTATGCCACGGATCGAAGGATGTTCCTTAGTATGGCATTTAATTTCATTCGCCAAGTTTTTGAGCAATGATAATACACAGTGACTCCATATCTGGGGATACCATAAATAAGAGCATGCGCAACAAGCTTGCGAGTCTGAAAAGCTAGTAAATATCGAACATTGTATAGTACACATGATAAACCACAAACTTGTTACATACTACAGTAAGGTGACTGTTCCAAGACATATCTCTGTCAAAAAGTATACACAAACGCTTTGTCACCCTTGGCAGATATGGGCGGCAAAGCCGGAGGTGTTTTCTAACCAGGTGCTTCGGCGTCACCCGGTGTCGATTGGCCAGGATACGCATGTTTTGCAGGTGACGCTTTACAACCAAGTGCCCGCTCTTGAGTATTCGTTGTCAGTAATCAAGGAACGTGGCTCCTAATTGAGTTACGTAGAATTTCTGCAGTTTTTACTGTCAGCGAACCCTTGCAGTAATGTAAAAAAAATGGGGTTTTGACTCGAAATGATGATTTTTGCGATTCTTCGTTCTGGACTTCCGAAAAGATCAGAATTGCGTTAGAATAAGGTAGCATTGTGAACGATTAAAAAACAAAGGCATTATTTACGGTATTCACTCTTAGAAACACTACCACATTGGAAGCAACGAAAAGCCTTCAAATCCAAGGTGGCGAAGAATAATCTGCTTTGTTGTACTCAGAGAGATACAGGAGCTGAGCTCATGTCGATCTTGAAAACTCCCGAAGGAAGCGCTACAAAACAGTCAATATTGTCGCGTTCGACGGCGACAGGTCTCGTGGCACTCATCCCGGTTGACGAAGGCGTTGGAGCCCAATAAACATCGGTGTCGAAGCAGAAACTCCCACTCCACCCTGTGACACTGGAATGCGGTGCCTTTATCCGTCGCCGACGGAGCGGCAAAAAACGGGAGGTGAAGCTGCGAAGGATCGCACAACTGTGACACCGGCAGCAGGCATCCCCGCTCCCGACGTGTCCGCGAATCGTTGCACAGCGCCCCGCACACGGCCGCAGTGTCAAAGACGGGTGCCGAGGCCAGCGGACACCTTCCACCCGCAAAGGACCATGGGACGCACTTGCGGCCGTCGTGGAACCACCATTCACCGCGAGCGTCTTCAGCAGTGCAGGCTACGAACCGCGGCTTCTGAACACAACGGTGCTCAGGAGCCCACCGGCCCTTGACACAGGCCGCCAAGCAGTCCTCGATGGAGGCGAATTGGTTCGGACTGCGGTTGCACACGTGAGCCCTCTGCACTGTCGCAGATAGGCACGACCCTTCGTCCGGGTCATAGAAGAACTGCGCCGCTCCGTTGACATTGCAGAAGGACTTGTGGACGGTTGGGCAGACTGTGCCGTACTTGTCGTTGCTGCTCTGCATGCGGAGTAGTAAGCTTTCATTATCCGCTCTTAGCGTGGCTTTCTATTATGGTAAGTTACTGGGCAGTGGATGGTACTGAGCACATAAGCAGCACTAGTGCTGACTGGGGCAGATGCACAGTTTCCTTCACAAATATATAGGCTACGGAGCTCAAGGCCCGAGTGGACATCGGATATTTTTGCGAGGTTCATGTGTTACTTTTCTCATGTGCTTCCCAAAAGTGAAGAAGCACGCATACGGATGGATGAACCTTGAGCCGATCCGTGTGTGTTTCTTGACTTAGTCTTGTTGACCATCCGGCGGACCATGTTTAAGACATGCCGAACGAACTCGCTCCAAAGGATATGTTCACGGATATGTTCGGTGTTCAGGATATGTTCTGTGTGAACAGGCAAGAACTGTTATTTTTGGCAACCTTTCCAGGACTGATGGAGCGGAAAAGCTGTTGAAGGTAATATTACGGTCGGTGGCGTTTACGATCGCATTGGTAAGCCTGTTGCTTTGCTGAAAACTCTGCCAGTAAAAACAAGCGTTAGTAAACCTTTTTCAGAGATGAAAGTAAAACTATGTTTTTCTACAATAACTGGCAATTTCTTTAGACTACCTTTTCCTATCTCTCCGCACTAACGTCAGGATAGGAGAGGAATATTGCTGCTGCAGCCTAATGTTACAGCGCAAAAAACCTTGTTTCTGTCTTCTTCGTCGCTGCATACGCTGCGCCATTAATACTGCGTTAAGTCTAAAGACACTTGTAGTAGGCTGGGGTCATATCGCATGAACACTGTGAACGCAAAATGTGGAAGGGCTTTTCCAAACTTATTTAAATAGCCGATGGTCCATTTATATATAGGATAAAGAACAGGTATTGATAGGTCCTTGCGGAGCGAAAGACATATTCTCTACAAAGCCGATGGTGTGCGGAAAAGTAATGCAATGCCGAAAAACTTTAGTACCTGAACTTAAACACTGGTCTTCCTCGAGACTGAAGTCAATATATTTTGAGGCTTAGATTACAAAAATACGTTATGATATTTATTCCAGCCTAGCGTGGATTTCATACGTTGCGATCTTTGATACGTATGTTATTGCTTTGAAACTTGCTCGAGGTCGAGTTAAAATCAATGGTTTGAATCAGGCTTGCTAGGCAACATATTCCGCCCTCTGTGGAAGACACACGGGTACACATGGCACTGTCACGGCCTTACGGCGCGCAAGTCTAGAAGTTGAGCTCGAGAAAATAGCTAAAAACAAAACAATATCATTCCGCAGAACAATGCTAATCGTGCCCCACGCCCTAAGATGACGTTTCGTAGAACCTTTGTATTACACTTTGGCACATATATATGCCAAAACTGCGCTGAGACCAGAAGAAACTAGCCCCATGTCACTGTGCAGACAGTGCTGCCGAAAAAGATAAAAGGAAGAATTCAGCTTGAGGCTCTCCTAGACACTGCGTTACATGTCCATCCAAAATTGAAAAACAATCTACCAAACTTTCGTCGAGACAGCTGACCTAACGTGGAAAGAAGAATTAAAAGAATAGAAGGAATAAACTACCTTCTGCAGTGTGACAAGAAAAGTTACTGGTAAACGTTACTGACGGCCCAAAATAAGGCTTAAGCTGTTTTGTGCAATATTTTCTATTTTCAGAAGAAGTTTTCAGACTACATTAGACAAAAAAAAAATTGGTGGGATTCGTTTCACTTTGTCAATCAACGGGCAAAAACACGTTTTAACTCAAATGTAATGCCACGTGCGATGAAAACTCGCAATTTTCCCAACTCCGTCGCTTATTCCACTGCCAAAAAAGGTAGCTCTCCCTACATTACGGCGCAATTAAACCTAACTGTTTGTTTGTAACACACCTCGCCGTCCATGTTGATGGAGTTTGTATACATGCATGCTACCTCTGAATTTTGTGATACGTTTTGTGCTTATGTTTAAAGTTGACGAAGGAAATTATTTCTTTTTGAACAAGCATTATGGTTCGAGCGGTTCTTTTTAGTACGCGTCGTTTATAATTAGTCTTACATTTTTAATGCAACCTTCACGCCATAGTTATTTTTTTTTATTGTAAAGCTCATTTCTAAATGCTTTACTAGGCGCCAGTCAGTTAATAAGATAAAAAAAATCAATTAACTCTTCCAGGAGGGGACGAGAAACAGCATTTAATAAAACATCAACATGGGTCGCTGGAATATTTTTCACCATACAACTAGACATATTCATTACATTTGTGGCCACAGGTGTTTAGAAAATACTTGGTTTGGTGTAGTAGAACTAAAGCTAATAATGGCTTGCATTACACACAATTTTAAAATGTACGGAAAATGAAATCTGCGCGATCCACATCCGTCTGGACGTTTCCTAATCATTCTCCGCAGAGGGTAGCTGTACGTGACGGAAGTAAGGACTCATAATTATTGAGGGCGGGCAATCGATTTGTGTGTTCAAAACAGGAAATGAAAGCCATGATAAACATAGTGGTGCGTTAGTTTTCGAAGGTGGTAATCTGCCTTGACCTTCGATGCTTCATCATGAACTAATCACACGCGCAACCTGTACATACTTTTTTGTGAATAGTTTTTGTGTATATTACCTCTCCCCCTATCCTCTCGGCCTGTCCCCTCACCTCTCTCATTTCATTTCTCCATTATGCCTGCTATCTTTTATTTCCGCTGCCCCAGCTCAGGTGCTTCAGTATTGATGGCAGATGCCGGGGCTAGCAAACATCTTATCCTTCCTTTTTAATATTATTTTAATAAACCACTACTACTACTACTACTACTACTTGACCTTCGGGTGTATCCTACCAGTCAGCAGCACTCGCGTGCGCTTGTCTTCGTTTAGTTGCAATACGCACGGGGGAATCAGTGACGTTAGTAGTAGGGACGGGTGGATCCTCCGTGCCTTGCTTGTCCGAAGCCGTTCCGTTCGCGCCTGGTGACAGGTCAGGTGCTGTGGTTTGCTCCGGAAGCCGTGTCGGCGTCGGCTTCTCAGTGGTCATGCTCCCAAGACTGGCCCTGCTGGTAGTGCTGGTCGTATGGCCTCCGCTGCTCTCAGTTGTTGGTGAACGCGTTTCCGTTGGCGGTTGGGTGGTGGTATGCGTCTTGGGTGAACTGGGTGCATCTGTCATCTTCTTGAAGCCCTAGAAATAAATAACTCATTAGCCATACGTTTTAGGAAAAGCCTATCGAAAACTAATGTAGTCGCAGTTGCTCCTGCTATCAGTAGCTTGCTGTATTCAAGCCTTCATGACTGCAGTGCTCGTAATGCCGACAACCAACATCGATCAAATGCTTTCGCCTACACTACAAGTGCAAAAAGATGAATCTTCCTCTTAAATAGTAATATATCTAGAGCGCGCCATAAATCAGAGGAGTAAAAAAAAAGGGCTCCCGATCAGCCCAAGTTACCTACAAACCGAATAGGTGAGTATTCGCAAGTAGTTGAGCATTCGCCTAAAAAAAACCCAGAGAACAAAGTTAAGTCTAGTGTTACCTATACGGCGTACTGCAAGCTCACTCTCTAACAAGGGTGACTAAAAATCATTTAAGTTCTGTTTGCCGCAAGCCATCATGCAGCACACTATCTCCACGACCACAGCGTTCTGAATAAATGAAGACCTGTCCAAGACTTTTGCATAGCGCAGCCGAGTCACCTGGTGAGACGCAGGTGCATCTGTAGGTGGCGGGCCCAGCGTCAGGTCGAAGATGCGCGGGTCAGGCTTGCGCAACTTGTTGACTTGGTTGCCGCCAACCGAGAGTGTATCTTCTGTCATATCTGCCGTGCGGGCGTACATGTGAATGCCGACCACGATCACCGCCGAGGTGAGCAGCATCGCCAGACTGGTGAGCATGCGCACAATGACACGTGGAACCTGCGTATTGCAAAGAAGGGCACAATGTCGTTAAGAAGGGAGGGGGGGGGGGGGGGGGGGGACCGTGGGAGAGCTGCTTAGCCCATTGTGTTCAGGCCTCCGGTTTCAGTGCGTGAACATGAATAGTGGCCATTCCGGGCATTAAGACATAGTGTGTTCGTACGTTTGTCTGAAGCCTGCTTTGTGGCAGGCTGCCCAACAGTTTGTAAGAAACCATCCCAGGTGTGTATATATACATATACATATATATACATAATACACCAAGTGTCCTAGCTGAATCTAACCAAGCGGAATCTAACCAACCACGGAATGTTCCAGCGACGTGAAATCAAGTGTTGGTTGTTTACAGTCGCATGACATAGCAGTACATTTTTCGTTATTCAAAGATAATAATTATGTCTAATTAGCTAACTTTTCAACTATTGACTTAAAATCAGCTGACAGAAACGTTCGTACAAAGTTACCGTTTACGCAAAGTAGTTTTTTACCTGCCTCAAACCATAACTCACACAATAGACAACAAAAAACTTCCACGCGACAACGGTGAAACTTGAACGTCGCAAGATATGTGTTAGAGAACGAAATCCTTATTTCTTCTGAAGAGCGCCCCCCGATGAGCCTTTGTGTGCACATTGGGGCGGAGATGTGAGCCAACAGCTGTTTACGCGATAGCTTCCTTTTAAAGCCAGTAAATAAAGGTACGTAAATCGTACCTTCGTGGAAACAACGTTGCTAGCTGTTTTTCGAGATGATCTGCAACTTTTCCATCGACACTTCGTTCCTCAAGTTAATAACTCTAAAGTCAGCTATCTAGACCCATCTAATTGACTTGAAAGGTCGAAAAAAGGGTACTTGTGACTAGGCCATGCGACACTGAACAACCCTCAGTTGGTTTCACTGGTGGTTTCACTGGGCTAGAACACTCCTCTTTTTTTTTTTAAGCTTGATGTCATTTAGCTGCGACACCTGGCGTATATACCAGGGACTTAATGGGACTAATCAATGAAACTTACCAGTGAGGCCATGGGATGCCAAAATATTGTGACGTCATCAATACGTCTGATGACGCCATGCCTACAGCCAATCAGAGTACAGCAACAAAAAGTACACATCGCCTACTGATAGCATCGGAGATCGAAGAGTGGCGATCGGATGTTAACGGAGAGGGAAAGTAGGTGTTGAAAGGCTGAGCCACCGACAAAGCGGCAAACGCTAATGCTTCCGTATTTCTACAATGCAGTCTCTGCATTCTTTGGCACTCGGCTGCTGACCCGAAAGGCGCGGGATTCGATCCGGACCACAGCGGTCGAATTTCGATGGAGGCGAAATTCTAGAGGCCCGTTTACTGTGCGATGTCAGTGCACGTTAAAGAACCCCAGGTGGCCGAAATTTCTGGAGCCCTTCACTACGGCGTCCCTCATAGCCTGAGTCACTCATGGGAAGTTAAATCCCATAAACCAAACCAAACCATCTCGCCATTCTTCCACAGAGAGACAGGCTGGCGCCAACTAAGAACTGCCACTCAGTAACTACAAACTATAAACTCAGTTGGTAGCTGACGTCAGTCTTGTCTCTTCACGTGTCTTCACGTCCCATTTGTGCAAGAGCTAACAGCACGACCAGCCTAAAGCCGCTGCAGAAGAAATCAAGAAAATGGAGAGTATAGATGGTTTATGGTGGTTTAACGTCCCAAAGCATCTCAAGGCTATGAGGGACGCCGTAGTGAAGGGCTCCGGAAATTTCGACCCCCTGGGGTTCTTTAACGTGCACTGGGATGTATTACGCACAACTGTCTCTATGGCTTTGTAGGCACTTCGCTCACTCTACGGAAGTTGAAACCCATTAGATTCTTTCAATTAACACGAAGGGACGCGAAAATGGTTCATATCCTTTTGGTACGTTTTGTTTTAAGCGCAGGATAAAAAAACACGATAAACGTCGCCCAATCTCTACAGTGCGCATGCATGCCGAAACTTGCGCCTCTGAAGCAGTCTTGGTATCACTTCATCGAGCCGCGCCTGGGGCAGAAGGAAAACAAACAAACAAAAAAGTCTGGCCGCAAGAAAAGCGACGACGCGCCGTCTGCCCATGGAAGTGGCGCCACAGTTCTATCGCTGATAAGTGAGTCAGCGCCGACCGCCATTGAAAAGGCCTGCAGTCGACAGTAGTGGGCATGCGCAAGTGGCTGATTCGCGGTTAAAAATGCCACCGACGAAGACCGCCGGTCATTCTTCGTGTTTGCTAGGAGCGAGAGCTTATTTTCGCCGTAAAAGCGGAAGTGGTGCTGGACCTGCCTCTGTGCGCGTTTCCAATGGGTTGCTGTGATTTTGACCGTCTACCGGAGACGCATGGATGCCGTTGCACTCACGGACTACCGACGACTGCCGAGGAATACGCCTCTCCGAGCCAGGCCGTCGGCATCGAAGGTGAGTGCGAGGCAAGGCCTCGCGGCGAGGGCGACATGTTTCCGTGAAACCTTTTAGTCAAAATTTAAGCTTCACTCGCACTGTTCCCGCGAGCATTGAATAATAACCAGCAAACAACACGCAGCATGTAGAGGAGAGGTTTCATGGGCTGTCGCCATCGGGTTTCTGGTTCGTGACGCAAGCGAGGCGAGCTAGGATTCGCGGCGCGCATTCAGCTCTAGGTTTAGCTCACACTAGTCAGGTCAGCTTTAGGTATTGAGCCAGCGACGAAACTTCGTATGCAGGGTGTTTCACCTAAGACTTTGCGCAGTTTTTGAAAGTGGGCAGTTTGAGTTAGAAGAGCGCCTTTTCCGGCATACCTTTGCCGGCGGCGTGGTGCGTCGGAGTACAGCTAAGGCGTGGTAACTAGCACGCTGGTTAAGTAATACTGAATAGTTTAATAACCGCCTTTTTCTTTTGGGTTCCTTGATAGTTGAGGGACGTGTAGCCTACCGCAAGTTTTATCCATTTCAGTTTTTGGAATTTTGGGGGCGTGGTTGCCCTCGGCCCTGTGGCCCAACTAATATTGGCTACATCACACAAAAGTACGTGCGCGAGAGGCCTACGGGCTTAGCAACCTCTGCACGTAACTCGTGGAAATAGCCAAAATTTGTTAGGCCACAGCGCCGAGGGTGGCTGCGTTTTCGAAATTCTGGAGTGTTCTGGATGTTGCTTACGGTGGGCTGCACGTCTCTAAGATATTGGGGGATTTAACAGTGATAGTTAGAAGGTTGACTATTCAGTGCTGCTTAACCGGCACTCTAGTTATCCCGCTTTGGCTGTATTATGATGCACTACGCCGCTGGTGCACTACGCACTATGCCGAAAGGGTCGCCCTTCTACCTCAAAAAGCCTATTTTTGGGAATTGCGTGCGGTCTTGGGTGAACACACCCGGTATGGAGAGCTTTGCTCGCTGCCTCAACGGGGTTTATATATGCGAGCTCGCTATCGTTTGTGTCACGAAACAAAAGCTCGTTCCGAACGCCGTTGCGACCAAGCCACTATGTCGTGCAGCCGAACTCCCGGGCGCGCATATTCTTTTGAGACATGTGGCTTGTGGCCGTACACGGTGCTCGGAAATTCTCGCCAGCCTCGTCGAGCAACTCCGAAGAACGGACGCTGCCTACGGTCTGCGGCACATCGTGTTTCCGCTGCAGCCAAGGTCTGTTCGGTTTTCTTAATTGTTTCAGCCCCGCGGCGCAACGGCTTCAGTCGCGCTCACTTAGCCCACCACGGTGAGTACATGGAAGTGCGATATGCTTGCGTGTATGTCATTCCTTGTTCTTTTTTTCTTTGCAGATGTGCTCATTCCAGCATTCCCGCACTTAATCCAACGGCACTGGTGCATTCGGCCCGCAATGTCATCTGGACTGATATGGCAGTTGCGGGTCGTGCAAGGTTCCTTTCGTGCACCCTCTGCCTCCTGTCACAAACGTTGTACTGTCGGCTGCTTTGACTGCACTGCATCGCAGCGTCCTTTCCCGCGTTTTCGGTAAGCAGGACCACGACTTATCGAAACGAAACTGGCATGGCTGCAGATGAAAGCAGTGCCCCCCAAGGCTGCTTAATACCATGGCGCCGCTGAAGACGGTCCAGGATGTAGTTCAGTTGAAGCTCTCGTGGAATAAGCCACGTTCGTTCCCGACAGTGCAGCTAGTGTACAGTGTGACCCTTTGATGACTTCGGAATGCTGACGACATCCATGGCTACATGAAGAGGGCTTGATCGCTCTGGTTGGTGCATGGTGATGGAAATGGTTGCACAGTGCTAGCAGACGGAATGGAAGAGAACACAGAATATGTCTGTTATTCTCTTGCGTCTCGTCTGTTCGCTCTGCTCGGTCGTTTCCATCTATGGTTGCATTTCGCAAAGGTTCCCTTTTTGTTCTTTGCAGACATGCCGGCTTAGGGTCTCACTTCACAAGGACACCACGGAGCCGCCTCAGCAACTGCGAGCTCAGAACTCTGGTCTCGGTCCGGCATCCATGTACCGCGCAAGATACTCCCTTCTTGGCTCGCGTTGCTGCTGCCTCCCGCCACAAACGCTGTACTGTCGGCTGCTTTGACTGCACTGCATCGCAGCGTCGTTTTCTGCGTTTTCGGTAAGCGAGACCGCGACTTATCGAAACGTGAAAACTGGCATGGCTGCAGATGAAAGCAGTACCCCCTAAGGCTGCTCAATACCATGGCGCCGCTGAAGGTCTAAGATGTAGTTCAGTCGAAGCTCGCGTGGAATAAGCCACGTTCGTTCCCGGCAGTGCAGCCAGTGTACAGTGTGACCCTCGGACGACTTTGAAACACTCACGGCATCCATGGTTGCAAGAAGAGGCTTGATCGGTCTGGTTGGTGCATGTTGATGGAAACGTCCGAACAGCGCTCACAGACCGGATGGAAGAGAACACAGAGCGTGTTCTCTTCCATCCCGTCTGTTCACGTTGTTCAGGCGTTTCCTTCTATGGCTTCATTTGGCGAAGGTTTCTTTTATCTTTCCAGATATCGTGGCTCAGAGTCTTCCTTGGATGAGGAGAGCACGGAGCCGACTCTGGAAGTCCGAGCTCGGATCTGTGGCCCCGGTCCGGCGCCTATGCACGACGCAAGGCAGTCCCTTCCTGCCCCGCCCGTCTTTTTAGCTCTCTTGATACCAGGAGTAGGGTGGTAAGTGCAAATGAATCGAAGCCGGCGTGGCATGCCACACTTTTGCTCCCGACAGTACGGAAAGTGTGCAGCGTGTCCGTAGGAAGCCTGTGTAGCATACGCCCGACATCCATGTTTTCCACTTGTCGTTGCAGATACGCCAACTTAAGTTCTCTGAGCCGCGTCGGAAAGTACGAGCTCTGATGTCTGGCCCTGTTCGGTATCCATGCAACACGCAGGATGTTCAATTCCTGCCTCACGTATGCCTCCTTTCCACAGAAGAGCTGTATCTACTCAAGTCTGCTATGAATCTACTACAGTTAGTGCTTGGTCTGTTCGCCGCTCGTTCAATATAAATTGTTATTTTCGGGCTTGTCTCCGTCCTACTTATTCGTATTGCTACCAGTCACCCATGTTAGGCTTATTTCATCAAATTCAGCAGCATATGGTGTCCTTGTGTATGGCCACACACTACAGGGTTTATCTCCACTTCACCACATTCGCACAAGTCGTGCATGTATTGCACCTACACTGGAGTCAGTCGGATATCACACAGCAAGCATTCCTTTTGTGTTGGTAATACTCTTGATATCCGCAAATACTTTCCTTCAAGCAAACGTCTCGGCAACATCATTACGAGCTATAGGCGTTTCCATTCACTTCATAAGTTTCGCCTTTCATTGTTGATTGCACCAATCTGGTCGAATGTCCAGTTGTTTGGCGTTACTTTACAAACCACACAACAATTTGATCGAAAATCGCTCATTCCCAATTACTACAAACTGTATTATTCGTGCCTGTGCAGTTCAAAAGCACACCTTCTCATCGGTGCAGTCATTCCCGATCACCTGTATATGCTAATTAACACCTTTTGCATACTTTCAAGGGGGCCCCTTCACCAGGCAAGGTGGACGTCAGTCCGGCTCTTTTGCGGTGTGCAAGGCTGCTTTCTTCTTTACAATACTTTCGATTCTTTTTGTGTACTTCGGTTTTTTTCCCTGCCTTCGTTTGCTTTGTTTTTGACTTGCCTCTTTGTATCTGAGGCTTTCCGTTTTTCTATTTGGGTATATAGAGATGCTCTGTGTGCGTCACTGTGTCTTGAGTCAGTACGGACGTTTGGTTGAAATAAAGGGAAAACATGAAAACTTGTGGAACGTGCTCAGAAGAGAAAGGCGAAGCATGGGTTCTAAAAAAAAAGAAATCTGGCATGCCTCAACGATGTGGCCCATGAATGACCTCCTTGAAGACATGTGCAGAATAACATTCTCATCACCGGTGGTGCATCACGGCGGCGCATGGGCTTCACCTCCTACCCGGGGCCTACCAGCCGGGTGTGGACACCGACGGTCTCTACGCTGCTGCTTCCAGTCAATGCAACGCGAGTGCCTAGTCGGCGCCTCTTGGACATCGACGCGATGGCCTGCTGACCCGGATCGTCATCGCCGCTGCGACGGCTCCTGTGTGCCAGCTCCGAGCTACTGCCGACGTGGTGCAAAGAGCTGCCGCCTTCACCTGTCCCTGTTCGCGGCCATCGACCGCGGGAGGCGGCGCATCGAGGCCCCGAGAGTCCAAGTAAGCAAACTGCTCGCGAACCTTGGTTGTCTGTTAGGCCAAGTCGGTTAGCTATTGATAGTACTCTCTCTGTTTTGTTTGCGTTGTATGTATGAGCGTTATTCGCGAGTTCTGCGTCGTATAAAATGTGTAGTTTGCAACCGCCTTATTTTACTGTTTTACATGTATTATCCATTTTTCTTTTCCAGACAGCTGCCGTGTCTTCGTCACGTCGAGGCTCTCCCCTCCTTGAGTCTGGCACTTCAGTATCGGAGCCTCAACTCTCCCGTTGTTTGAGTACGCTTTTTCAATCAGCATTTCTTACTTTCGTTTTGACCTCCTTATAGTTGCGTTTTCATTGCAAAGCTTGCATTGGTTTCTTTTCATTTACTCAGCGATAGCTGTTTGTGTGTCGTCCTGTGATGTCGCATCTTGATCCACGCACTCCCTTGCACCCATGTGCTCTACACACAGCCTGTACAGCCGCCATACTCAACCTGACGCGCAAAATCTTCTTATGCACCATAACACCCCGATCAAACCCATCACCTTAATCCCGAGACCCGCACCCGTTGACTACTTACTGTACCCGGTTACTCCTACGTTGCCAACGCCGCATTACCACCCGCTTATGTCCCTAGACGTATGTTATAGATGGATGAGCGATCGTTCGTGACTCGTGCCTACCTTACCCCACACCCCTGCCCTTTGCCACAGGGTAATCGTCCGATCATTCGTTACCATCCGCGCACGCAGTCTATCCACAATATTGGCCTTAAACCAGAAGTGCAAACGTCAGGACTTAATTATTTGGTGCAGAATAAATTTGTTCGGCCTATAGGAACATTCGTTGGATGCTGTCGGCATGCGCGTGCAAATTCCTTGTTTGTGTCATTTTGTTTACGTTGCCTTCTGTTTCTGCAGGAAGGCTGGCTCTGGATTTCCCGTTGAACACAAGCCAACTGGACGTGCTATTTCGTGAATCGGGCCTGGCACCTTCTGACCTCGCATCTGGCCCTTAAGCGACAGCCACATGTCGTGCAAGATTTCCTACTGTTCCTCACGAGCACTGTGATGGGCAAGAAGCACCTTTGTCCTCGCCGATCTGGATATTATGATGTTACTGCATTCAGCGTGCTCTTGCCATGAACTGCATACATCGCCTTCGCTGCGCCATGCAGTATGTTCGTCGGGCAACCTATTACACCACCTTCATCTCCCACCGCACCTGACTCTGAAAAACCCCGGTGCCTTCTAACGCGGTTCCTTTCACAAGGATTTCCAATAAATCCTTTGCACAGCTGTTTCTTATGAGCTTCTTGTCGCCACTTGAGTGCTCGCCGGCGCCAGCCGGCTTGAGCGCCTTGTGGTTGACGCGACTATATCACGCTTCTCGGTGCTTCCTACACTGAGGAAGGAAACAAAGCAGTAAAGAGGAGTGCGCTTGAATAGTCTCTTCCCCGGGAGCGCGCAAAGAACGTAACTCTCGTTGACCCGCGGTAGCTTTGTATGATGCCACAAACAAACAAGTTCAGTCCAACAAGCACGCAATGAATTCTATGCAGCGCTGATGGCCCCTAGCAAGACTGCTTCGTGTTCATGCTCGTTGCCGGCGCAGATATCGCGGCTCTTGCCTTGCAGTCGAGTAAAGGGGATCCTGCTGCACATTACACGCTGACCTAACAAACTGGGGCAGTCGGCGCAGGCGAGATTATGCGATTCAGGTGGTTCCTAACCAGGACACCTGCTGATTTGATTAAAAAAGCACGAAGACAGAAAAGCCTGTATAACAACGTCGAAGCTTTTGATCGGTGACTTCCCCTTTCGAATCTCACACCAATTCTGTATACTCCTGTTCCGTAATGCAGGCAGATGCAAATATAATTTCACTTTTTTATCCTTCCGAGTAACCGCTCTTTGGTCTCCGGTTCCTTGTTCCTTTTCGGAAATTCCCTTATTATTCCGAAACACAACACGAGGAGAACGCACCAGCATAGCGGTGTTGCAGCGGCGAAAAAAATGCAAAACTATGATGAATGTATGGTGATGTGGCAGCTGTTTCCTTTTCCTTTTTTTTAATGAAGATGTGTCAATGAAACTGATTACATGCTCGCGCTGTGCTACTGAGTTGCTGCTTCAAGCCTTCCAATATGACGTTTAGTGGGGCGAACTGTTGTTCGCTTCTGTTTTAGTGTGCGTTGTTTGTTTTTATGTTTGTAATTTTTCTCCGTTTTTTTTTTCTTTTCTCGTATGGGATCAGTTTGGTTGGCAGCCTGCCTCGCCGACGACTTGGCAATACCCGTTATCTTGAACTATTTTGCAGAGACCCATCGTTCGCCTTAAATGGCTTCGCAGTATGCTCGCGTGGTGCTCAAGGGTAAAAAAGTCGATGGTGCTGGCGTACCATTCATTTGTTCCGTTTTGAAGGAAAACAAGCGATTGACTTAAAGCAGCTTGTCTCAGACTGTTCGACGACACGGTACCCAGAATTCTGTTCAGGCGTATGTGTATTTAGGTGGTGTTTGTTACGGCGGGGGGGGGGGGGGGGCGCTCGGGAAAAATTCCGCTGCAGTAAAATTTGAGCGGAGAGCAGTGGCGCTCCTGACAGAGAGAGCGATTCACGCTGCCCACTCTAGGCCAGTCGTTTTGACCCGTGTGACTTTAACACTTGGCACAGTGTTCGAAGACGTAATCTAGCCCTTTCTTTCTAAATGCCGCGGGTTCACCGAGTCATCGGCGATTTCCCAGAATTTCGAAACCATTACCATCGCCACCTGGAGGGAAGTGGCGGAAACGGGGGAGGGTCTTGACCTCCTCGGAACATCAACATCATCATCCTTAATGACTAGCTGCAGGTATTCCTTTTTTCCCGCACAATAATTGTCTTCGGTTGCTGGTAATGCCACAATATTTAATCAATATTCTGGCCACATTTAATTTGGTAGCGGTTTACCAGACTTCCCCGCGCTCATAAAGACACACCATTCGCATCATCATCATCATCACAATCATCGCCATCATCTCGAGGGTCAACGGCATGTGTCGTTGCATGATCGTTGCAGTATGTCATACATGAGAACTGGCGCGTTTATCTGCTGAACAATTCGAATGTCACTATTGTGGATCGGGTTATGGGCACTCTTTGTAATTGCGTCATGCAAATGGGGTGTGGAAGAGGGCGGGTGGGGGCCTGGTATGACGTGACATTAAATCGTTATCAAGTGACTAGGTTTGACGTCATGTTCCATCCTTGTCACGTGACCTGGTATGACATCACACATGTCATCACTACTTATACTAAATAGTCTTCGCGTTACCTAAATACATTAATTAGCATTAATAAATTATGAGACGTAGTCATCATCGTCGCGCGACTCTTCGGCCCGTGAGGTCACATGGTGCCGTTTCTTGCGGGGACTTTTTTGCGAATATGACCTTGAAAGTGAGCCATCTAATGCTTTCGCATTAATAAAAGAAGCCGCTCGATTCAACACAAACATAAATACAACGCGCCTCTGTTGGTATACTACAGTCGGAGCTTGTTAAGTGTTTTCGAAGGCAGCATACAGTGAACTGAAAAGAGCGTTTGCCCGGGGACGCAACTTTTATCTATGCTGAGTCCTCTCGCTATGCCCGATATAGCTAGAAAATCGAAATATACTGACATGCCTCTGCGCGCATCCGTCGCAATGGAAAGAACATCGATGACCAGTTTCTTTACATCACATAACTATTCTCAAGCTTGAAAAGAGTATCGTGAATACCTCCGCCCTCCTCCCAATTTCTGGTAGATGGTGTAGAAGGGCTGTGTTTGTCAATTGGCGGCTCTTGCGTAAATGAGCGAGAGGCTTCCAATACGAACAAGTATACGCGGAGCAGGTTGCCGAATATTGACACTGATAAAGTACTCTCCGAGGTACTTGAGGTAACCGCGTATGGGACAACCCCCTACCTGCAGGCCATATACTCTCTGAGGGTTCATCCCAGATTATAAGCTTCTCTTATTGCGTGCACATCAATAGTCTCTGTGCACATCTTATTAAATAATACCATAATCATTTTGGCTTTCCTGTCTCACACGATTTACAGAATTGTTTTTAACTGAAAAACTTTTCAGTTGCTTTTTGTTTTTTTGTTTGTTTTCCGAGGTCGAGTAGCCGACCTCAACCTCACAATTTGAGGTTGAGGTGGGATACGTGAGATTGGCAGTGGCCTCAGAAAAAGTAAGGTGAGGGCGCCTCAGGAGACTTCACCTCAAATGATGAGGCTGAGGTTGAGTGAGATCGCCCAGTTTTTTTTTTAGGTTGAGGTGAAGTAATGATTTTCGAGGTCAAATGCTCACCTCTGGTCCTTGGGCAGTGGTGCAGCGGTTAAACAATGAGCCAGTACCTTGCGATGGCAGATGCTGCCAAACTCTTCAAGAGCAACCTCTCGCGGATAATCAATAATGCAACTGCCGACTGCCACGGCGGGTAGTTTGCTCACAATTTGATGGGCAAGTTATGATAACATCACTAGTCACGTGATGTGGTTGGCCAACCTACCACCCAGGCGGGTGACACTAAGCTACCCAGCTTTTAAAGGCCGCAGAGGGACCAGAAAAACGTCGGCGAAATCGCAGAGAGGGCACTCTAGAGCTATGCACTAAAAATGGGTTGTCTGTCTGCTTCTAGTTTCTTCACGAAGTTCAGATGCAGCACCTATAAGTGAGCTTGTGGGATGACGTTTAAAGTACAGAAAAGAGGTGTGTTTATCTCATATAAAGATATATTTATTTGCCTGATAATTTTTTCCGCTTTCCACGGGCATGCTTTGTTACTTCATGGCACCGAGCAGCAGTTCCAATTCACTTTGTAGACCATCTTTTTATCCGAATCTACCTAGACAGCTAGTTTGGAGTGTCACATTCGTATTCCTTGCTCACATGAATGAGCCTTCCTTTTTGTTCAAAAATTGCGCCCAGATGAATATACTCTGTTCTATTCAGGTTACAGAAATGGTAGAATGTGAAGCAGTGGCCTCGAATTTTCTTGGAATGTTAAAAATAGAAAAAAAACTGCAATGTTTATTGACATCTTCTTAAGGCCAACTTAATGCTTAACACTTCTCGGATCTGGAGTGCACATTGTCAGAAGAACAGCGCTGTAGTGATTAAACAGACATCGACTACCATTCCATTCAATTTATTTTCGCATTAATCAATTCGATGTTTCTTTACGGATAAGTTATTACATTTCCCGAAAGCAAAAAAATCCGAGGACACTTAATTACATTGTGTTGAGAATACGATAGTATGAAAGTCTGAGGTGCACTCGGTATGTTTCGCCTCCTCCTATACTGCTTCTCGCCGCATACGCAGAGCCGGTGGAGCCGCGGTTACTACATCTTGAGTGACATCCTACTCTGATCGTCCTCTCCTCTTGAGGGCGTTTCGCACTAGGGTAGACACACGCGGCTGTGTTACCGCCCCTAATTAAACCTGATACGCAAAGTTGTCTAGACAGGTGTGCAAGAAAGCAGCCGCAGCTGCCAAGAGGCGCCGAGCCCTTTACCGTGCTCGACCACGTAATGGGATTAACAAACCTGCAAACAATGCCATGTACCGTCACCGCTGTCTCTGCTAATAACTGAATTATACGAATAACCCCGCCGTATTTTTTATCGCGCCTTTCAGCTCGGCCATGTCACGTGCTTCCATTCCATCACATCAGAAACGCCGTCGATCAATCAGCGCTCGGCCACATCACGTGACCCTGTTACGGCATCGCCAATAAGCGAATTTTATGGAAAACAAGATCGTTTGAACGCGACAGCGTTATAGGCCCCATTAACCAGAACATCTGGCGTCGGTGTTGTAGGCGTCGGCGTTGTGAGCCGAAAATAAGGGGGCGGAGGGTGGCCCAGGTGGCCACCCGCAAAAGAAGCAACCTTGGTAGGTAACCTAGGCTACGTGACCTTGCGGCGTCATCACAACCTGGCCACCGGATTGTGAGCAAACTGATCATCGTGGCAGGTGGCTGGTAAAGCAATGATTGATCGCTAGAGCTTGCTCGGGAATAGCAACTTGGGTGCAGAATACTACTCACCGGCGGCAGCAACTGCCATTGCTGCGCAGTGATGCATTCCTTAACCGCTGCACCATTGCGCAAGCAGCCGTATGAGAACTCCCAGGGACTTATGAAAGCGAAATTGAGAATGACCAATTCTACATATATGGGTATTAGCTCATCACCGCTTTCGCGTCATATTAAGGCGGAACTTAAAGGTCCCCTCCAATTTGTTTTTTTTTTTCGGTGATGAGACTTCTAATGCTACAGCAATAATATGCGCATCTACTGCAGTGCAAAATTAAATAAAGACACCCCCCCCCCTCTTTTTTTCAAACTCGTGACGCAAAGATCGGAAAGCACTCGGTGACTCCCAGTCGGACAAGTGAATGCCCGCGCAGCATGGCCTCAGAGATCTGCCTGATATGCGTCGACGTACTGGCGGTTTTGCTAGCGAAAATTACTGATGGTGGCGGTACCTGTATGTTTTTTTGTGCACCTCATAATACCTGCCATTTGTTTAAAATAAGGACGTTTGTGAACAGAACGGGACATGATATCAATGCACGCGTGGTTCCATTCGTCATCAGAGGCCCCTTTTTTTTCTTTACCGCGGGAAAGCAAAGAAATAAACATGTATAAAAAAACTTACTGCCATAACTGAACAAAATTCCTCAATTGAAACTCCATTGAAAGTGTCGCTATTACGCCGCGGTGGCTCAGTGGTCATGGCGCTCGGCTGCTGGCCCGAAAGACGCGGGTTCCATCCCGGCCGCGGCGGTCGAATTTCGATGGAGGCGAAATTCTAGACGCCCGTGTACTGTGCGATGTCAGTGCACGTAGAAGAACCCTGGTCGAAATTTCCGGAGCCCTTCACTACGGCGTCCCTCATAGCCTGAGTCGCATTGGGACGTTAAACTCCCATAAACCAAATGCAACCAAACTAAAGTGTCGTTAATATAGCTCTATTTTCAGCGGCGAAAAAAAAATCAGATTAAGTATTGAGCCGACAAGGGAAGGAAAAAATTGGCAGTGGCTTAGCTCGGCTTTGCCAAGATATACGCAGCGAAAGCTAAGGCGCTAAGAAGGTGGCGCCGTGGCTGGTCACGTGGTTCGGCACACGGTCGGTCACGTGACCAGTCACGTGGTTGGTCACGTGGTGCGGTGCGACCACGGTGGGACTGCGAACAGTGAAAAACTGCGAGTTCTTGGCCAATGTAGCTTCCGCTACAAAAGAGGGAAGAAGTGGGCACGGAATTGTCTTTAACAAGGCTCCTGGGTCTCCAAAGTTCAGGAATTATATACTGTAGTGCTTTGGACGTCGAGTATAAGAGGTGGCGAGTAGCTGTCACATAAGCGGACGTTTGGTTGGGCTATGCGCTCCACTAGATTTAATTTTCGACAAGGACTGCTTGTTTGTCAGTTGTATTATTTAGCGGTACAGTTGTTCGCTCATCAAAGAAGAGCCATGAACCTGTGATGGGTAACTGAAGGAATGAAGACGTCAATATGTTATCGGAGCTGCTCTTGGCAAAGGGGTGTCAAGATTCTTATAAAGCCTGTAAAGGATGCTGACACGAGAGTGCGAAACACTAGCAGCAGTAGGTTGCGACTGACTTTGTTATACCCTGTATGCGGTAAGCACACCCTTCCGCCACACGCCTTCAGACAAGATTTCGTGCCCACCTGGTCGGGGTCGGTGGACTCGTTCAGGTCTTCCTCGCTGAGAGAGTCCCTCTGGAAGGCCGACGGGAAGCGTTCCTCACGAAACTGCCACAGGGGTGCTTGGGTAGCGTTCCATTGTCGCCACCCGGGAGATAACTAGAAGAATTAGTTGGGAGACTGGTGGAAAGCTTGACTGGAGTACTCTTGGCGACAACAGCGGATTCTCACGCCACGGCGAGAGGACACCGCTTGATCTAAGCCTTCTTCTTCATCATCGTTCTAGCATTTAAAAGCATCTGCGATGAGACTGCACTGCCGTATCCCTCCTCTAAATTTCTGTTTACACAGGAATGGTTTGGCGCTCTCGCCCCTCAGTGCATTTTGCCGTGAGCCTGACTCTATCGATCATTTTTCCCTGTAGTGTTGCCGTTTCACCTCTTTGAGAAGAAGGTTGCAGGAAGAGCCCTTGCAGCATTTTGGCCTTAGATTGAGCAGCCCGCTCTTGCTGTCGTTTGGCGCCACCACTCTTGGGTTCAGCCACAGATCTGTTTGTCATCATCATCATCACCAGCCTTACTACACCCACTGCAGGGCAAAGGCCTCTCCCATGTCTCTCCAATTAACCCTGTCCTTTTGCCAGCTGCATCCACCCTTCGCCTGCTTTGTACCGCTGTTCAAAATTTCTTGCTAGAGTCTCGACTACTTTGCTGAATGTTACAATATTTTCTTTTCTGTGCATTTTTACATTTTTAGAGGATTAATCAGTCTGATTTTTATCCCTCTATCTTCTTTTTTTTAGTCCAACTATTATCCCTTTTCAGTCCATGCTCTTCTTGAAGTAGAACTCACCGGTGTTGTTTTCCCGCGTGCTTTTATTTTACCTTTATTGAGTACGGGTGATTAGCCACCTCTACCTCCCGATTCTTGGCCTAACCTCCAGGGGGGGGGGGGGGGGGGCGGGTATGTGCTATCTTTTGAAAGGCTAACAGCAACAACAAGTTGTCTCCCGTTGCAAGATCTATTTAACCAGTTGAGACGCTCTGCAACCCAGGTCTTTTTGTATGCGCTGTTTAAGCAGCGAACTAAAATGATGCGCTATTACTAGAAATGTGTACTTAAACTTAGATCAAACGAATTTTGGGACAGTACTCTCTCACCGGGCTGAGAAGGTCTTCGGCCCAGTCGCCGCTTATAAGAGTAATGCTGCTAATGTTGCATTAGGTGCTTTCTAAGAAGAAACAGCACTTGTAGATACTGCTTGCGTGCCTCATTTCTCTCATTACCACGTTCATGATCACTTCCACTTATCTTGGGTTGCCGTTGCGCTAACAGAGGGCCACACATTTACCTGGTGAGTCCACTTCTAAGATCTCATTTATTGAATTTCCTGTTTCTAGACATGACGTCGTAGAGCACGCAACCTGTTCTTTTTTTTTTCTCTAAAATATTCTTCCCATTCACCTGGGAGTGGAGCTGCTTACTGATACTCAAGTTACGACTTCGAGAAGGAGTGGGCTTCTATCCTCTCCTGATTAGTTTTAAATCCGGCTGCAGGGCACCATTATTTATTTAAATTATTAAGGTGCGAAATTGGCTTTGTAGGAGAGCATTCGTATGAATTTATATCACACATTTCTGTAATCTTTTTTTTTCAAACTTATGCATGATGACGTACTCGCAAGCATATAATACAGAAATCACACGGGTTCATGACGCAACAAACGGACCAGAGTTCACGCCTGAACCTCCTCGAATTCTTTCGTGGAAGTTATGGCTATTTAGTACACGGTCCAAAGTCTTCTGGCAAAGTATGCTGGCAAGAAAATATTTTGGGTCATGTGACAGCCCAGAATTTTTCAGACTTGTCGAAAACTAGTTCTGTATATAAAAAATCATTTATTGTTTTCTTCACGCCTCATATTTTCTCGCAATGCATAAACGTTCTGATTTTGCTTCGGGTAGCAGAAAACGGCAGTGCTCAATATTTCTGCACATTTTGGTTCATGGCTTCAGTCGTAAATTACACCATCGCTGCATCTTGGTTTAATGAGCTTTTGTAACCGCGAGAAATCATATTATCCGCAGTCTCACGCACACTTATCACTTTTGAAAAATTTGAACTAGAATATAAAGGGCTCCGATGCAGGAGGCAAAAAAGCGACTTTGGAAAGAACTGCGCGTTGTGGCACACTTCATAGGCTGGTGAGCTTTGCCTTGCAGTGGTGCAAGTGAAAATATAACAAAAACCTTTTACAACCGGTATCGTACGGATTTCGCTCAACGACTCCATTCAAAACAATTTTTTTAAGGTGAAAGAAAGCTTTCAGAACTTGAGCTTCTTTGCTTCCAGTCATTGCTGCCTTGGACTGCCACTCCAGAGCTTGACGCGAAGGTGGCGCTGCTGGAAATCCCGTAGTCTGCCAGGCATTTAGGCGTCCAGGCCTCTATGCCTCCCCACCCAGAACATAGCGTGGCTTCTGAGTTTATCAAGCGTCGAGTTTACACGTTCAGTGGCGGCATCTGGTGAGCAGAGCGAGCGTATAAAGAGGACAGAGCTTCTGTGCTGCTCTGCTATGCCTTCCCTTCTTTCATTCAACCTCTCATCTATAGAGCATATATGATTAGCTGGGCCCAGAAAATGTAACCAGAAAAGTCAAACAAATAGGGTGCAGTGCATTCCTCCTCCAAAATTCTCAATGACGAATTTCATCGCCTAAATAATACATCCGGCGAAGTCAGACGTTAAGAGGTTACAACTCGTTACCTTTTCGGCATAACAGTGGAGCGTGCCTGCCATGAACGGCAGAGTTTTACGGAGTAAATTCAAAGTTGTAAGTTATGTACAGTGTGCCACTTGTGTAGAAGTACCACGGCAGCGTCTACAAGCCAAGCCGCCAAGACGAAGGCTAGGAGCTCAACTTATAAACTTTTTCTCGTCTAAAATGTAAATTGCTCTAATGAAAGCTGCGGAGGCCAATCTCAATAATACTGGCTATCAAACGGGCACTTTTCTATATCTTTATGTGGCATATAGATACGCTAATGCAGCGGAATACATGACAAAGCGCACTTTTCGCCGATTTCACTTTTTTTTTCTTAAACAACCTATTATATTCCAGTTCAAAATTTAAAAAAATGTTCAACAAATCTCAGGCAGCTGGTAAAAGTTTTAGAGTGGTCACAAAAGAAGACTACGTAACAAAAAACTTCGTATTATGCAATTCATGTAAATATTATTAACTAAAGACGTGTAAAAAATTATGTACTTCAGTTTTCTTGCCACCCTGTATGAACGCAGTGTTTATGCACCGTAAAGAAAAAAGTGAAAAATGAAACTGAAAACTCTAATTGAATTCGATTTTTTTATTAGGTCTAGTTTTGAACACCTCCGCTAAATTCAAAAGGTTGTCATATAATTCTGCCCCTTTTCTGCCAAATATATTACCGCAGAAGACCTTTGACCGCATAACAAGCAGCCGCGAAAGTGACTACGTGAAGTGGACTATGGACAACCGTTTTATTAGCAACCTGTGCGACTACCTCAGCGCAACGGTTCTTCACTCCTTCTTTTAACTTTCATTCCCGTGCATTCCTCCCCCCCCCCCCCCCCCCCCTTTCTTTTTCAACTTATGCCTCATGGCACAATTCTCGATTAAAAGAAAACAAGCAGCCATACATGTTTCTCGAGAAAACAGAGATGGATCGAGCGAATTCGTCGATGCGCTTGTTGCGAAATGACTCACATCAATGCCATTTTGTTTTGTAGACTGCGGGTAGTGAAATCACCCATTACGCACGGACGCTGCTGCGGTGTGTGTATTCAAACAACCGCCCAGCCCAACGCTGAGGTTGCATGAGGCGCAACCTACCAACGTACGCCACCTTGCTCTGCGCCTCACGCGCTTCAAAGCTCGACCAACCTATGTCCAACCGAATAGCCTTGTTGGCGACGTTGCAATGCCGTCCCGGGGCTAGGCGGCCGCCAGCGCATTGGCTTCGCTCGGCCATTCGCGAGTCAGCGCTGCGAGGCAGGTATGTAACGGTGTTAGCGCATGTCAGTGCAGGCACAGGTACTCCGATCCACATTTCTCCCACCGTGAAGAAGTGGTTCAAGCCCCGTAGAGAGCTCTTTGTGACGCTCGTCTCAAGTCGGTTTTGTGCGCGGCCGTGTAGCGTGGCTGAATTGTGAGGTGCTCATTAAGAAATCGGTATTCGGTGGTGACGGGCAGTGCTATTCCGCAGGGCAGCGACAGCAGGGACTTGTGGTGATAAAAATTTTGAATGTTAAAAATTTGTAAGATACTGATATATGAAAATACTGAAGGTAATGGCCCCTTATTCTGATGTGCAAGAAAATCTTCCTTTTAACGTGTTTAAATCGATTGCATCGAGCAGTTAAGACTGCCGTAGGAAACCAATGGGGAACGCTATTGAGGATAGCAAAAACATTAATACAAGACGGCCGTCAAGAATTCTGCGGATATATTGGTTGTTATACTGAAATCTTACATTACATGAAAAAGTGTGCCCATAAACTGTTTCCCGCTGAAAAACGCTTTTGCCTAGAATTGTTTGGTTATGCTGAGAGATCAGACTGATTAAGATTCATGCGTTTATGGCATCAGCCAGCTTCTTGAATTAGCATATCAATGTACTGGGCAACTCAAAATATGTTGTCATTAACTTCGAACTATCGAGGAATGGTGCCTCTTTGGAATACTTCTTCCTGGGATGATGTGAGTGTTAAAAGAGAAATAACATTTCGCTGAATTCGTAGATGGCCAGGTTTGTGGATTGCATATTTTCTTTCATAAATACACTTTGCGTTTCCTGCCCTTATTAACGGCAACAATGAGAGAATAACTTGTATGAAATCATGAACCAGTGTGAGCTTCGAAACATTAATCGATTCTCGTAGCAGATGCTCGAAAAATAAAAGCCGCCGCATCTACTAATCCTAAAGCCCCTGCTCCCATACTGTGCTTTGAAACTCTATCCTTTATGGCTGCGAACATCTGGGGTCCCGCAGAGCTGCAGGTTGGCCTTTGGATCTTTTTTAGAGCGCTCATGTGCCGCCTTCCTCTGTTCACTTATCGATTTCCATGTGAACTGTGCAGAAAGGTGGAAGACTTAGCAACCAGTTTCAGCGCCGACAGAGGACACCCCTTATATCGCCAGAGGCTTACGGGTGTCGTTGCCCTCCGGAAGTGTGGTCTAGTAAGAGCGGAAACAGCGGAACGTGACAAGAGTGGCTTTCGCAATATATCAGTGCTCCGTGACCTCAACACCGGACGCTTTTCGTTCTTTGACCTGAAGCCGTGCTTGTTTGTGAAAAAAAAAAAGAGCTTCTTGAAATGGTCGCAGGCTCACCGAGGCGCAGAAGCCAAGACTACTGGGGGCAGTAAGAGGCCCTTTACGTCGCATTTCTACGCTTCTGCTTGTTACTGTAGTACTTCATGGAGCCTGGCGCAATACGACTGTGATAGGTGGGGATGAACATGAAGTATAATAGTAAAGTGTGGGGCAACGTTTCCTCCTATGGAGAACCGGGACTTAAGGTCACATATGGCTCGGAGGAAGCAAGAACAAGAAATTCGACTTTAGCAAAGTTGCGGTCTTGGTTTAAAGCAACCCTTATCGACGAAAACAACTCCCTTGTATCGGGATTGACGTTGTTTCTGTAGAGGCATGTTTTTACCTTGTAACTGGGCTTGTTCCAATACTCCCGATAAATCGACGACTGCAGGGGAAGGTTAGAAACAGACTTCAAGAATTACTAGTCTTGCCTTGCAACAGAGAGCAGGAAGCAATCAACACGGAAGAATGCTTGACCACGCCTATCATTCGCTTTGCAGTTTTAAGCGCGTTGAAATCTGTGCAGAAGATTTATGATGAAGGTAAGGAATGCAGCCTTTTATGTAGAGCGAGAACAGAACAAAACATCTCGAGAGTGCTTTTCACACTCCGTTTGAAATGAAATGCTGCTGCTAGATCTCCACCCTTACAAAATTTGACGGTTGGTGCTTCAATTGAACGGAAACCATAAATCTTGATCGTTTCCTTAGAACTCGCGGATAGTGTGTCTTTTTGTGCGGATGGTTACTGCCTTGACGATGTGTCAAGTGAACCAGAGAGCTCACTCAGCAGAAAAAAGTTTTGAATATAGCTGAGAATACGCTTTGTACACTCAAACGAGAAGAAAAGTCATGAGTCGTTTTCAAGAAAGCTATTAAGGAAGACCATTGGACCCACCTTCTGCACTAATTTCATTCAGTAAAACATTGCCCCTTTTCACAAGCGCAGAATTTTAACTACAAATGGCATTCATAAAGTTCCTATTAGTAGGGCATTTTGTTATCAGACCTGTCTAACCCACTGATCATGCACCTTGAGCTTGGCGCATGATAGCCTAAGTTGCTTATGCTTATGCGCCATAAAACCCAACAAAACACACAAACACACTCCCTACTCATGCTTTGCAGTTCATCTCCTGACTGACTTAGCAAACCGATGTCATCAGAGAACCGCAGATCACCAAAGTATTCTCGAATAACTCTCATCCCCAACTGTTCCCAATCAAGGCCTCTAAATCGAGGCCTCTGAACTGGTGGTGAATAGGAATGGCGAGCTCGCGTCTCCCTGCTTATTGCTTTCCTTATTGCAATTTTATTGCTGAATTTATGGAGGACTGTAATAGATCTGCAATCCTTATAGCTATCTTCCAGTATTTTGACATAAAGTTTATCAACACCGTGCTTCCGTGATGCCTGCATGACTGCTCAGGTTTCGACTGAGTAAGATGCTTTATCGCAGCCTATAAAGGCTATATGACCTGCAATAGCTATGTAACCTGGAAAAACTGCGCGTTCCTTCATTGTGGTTAGCTTCGTGCGCGTTGTATGTTGGCCAGACTGGGCGATGTCTTAACGAACGGCTGAGGGAGCATCGCAATTCTTTGGACAGGGCATAATAATAATAATTGGTGTTGGGGGAAAGGAAATGGCGCAGTATCTGTCTCATATATCGTTGGACACCTGAACCGCGCCGTAAGGGAAGGAGGAAAGGAGGGAGTGAAAGAAGAAAGGAAGAATGAGGTGCCGTAGTGGAGGGCTCCGGAATAGTTTCGACCACCTGGGGATCTTTAACGTGCACTGACACCGCACAGCACACGGGCGCCTTGGCGTTTTTCCTCCATAAAAACGCAGCCGCCGCGGTCGGGTTCGAACCCGGGAACTCCGGATCAGTAGTCGAGCGCCCTAACCACTGAGCCACCGCGGCGGGTTTGGACAGGGCAGCCGGTTCGAATTTGGCGCTGCACTGCAGGCAACCTAAGCACACGTGCGCCCCATTGCTTCATCAGACATCCGTCATCTTCAAACATAAAGATCAGATAGTAAGGGAACTAGTAGAGGCATATCAGATTGACAAGGGGGGTGCAGCATGCATTAGCAAGCCCTCATTATCATTGGCCAACCACGAAATCACCTGTTTGGAGCATGCATTTGCAGCAATGTAGATTTAATGTATTCAGTGATGACGCCGTGTTTCTTGAATATTTTTTGTTCTGTTTAGTGTTTGGCGGGAATAGTATATGTACACACGTGCGTAATAAATCACCAGTTGAAAGTCAGCGCTCGTGTCGTCGTGTTTGTTCCGTCCTCGTGTTTTTTCCGCGCTCTTTTACCATGGATAATAGTAACTAACTTGCTCAGCTTTCCGTACTTCTAAGCTTTGTTTACCCACTGGTATAAGTTTTCTTGGTTCGAACCGAAGGCAATGCAGAAGTTCATTTCATTCCGATTGAAACAGGCAAGTACCCCAAAAAATCTAGCATGTAACAAATATTGTCAGAAAATGTCATTTCCATCAAGTTTTATTTGCGACAAGCCAGAGCACAGTCGGGAGCAGAGTTGCAAAGGGGGTCTTGGTGGGGGAGGCGGCACACTTAACGTACATTAACATCCGTCCTAGACTGCGCCAAATGAACAAGATCAATTGTGCATTTTACATCTCTCATGAACACGAACACACACACCTTATGCATAAATATGTATCTCGGTTCCGCTAACACCGCTTAGAAGAACCAGGCTTCAAGAAAAACTAGAGATATATTCGACGTTTAGTAAATCTACGTTTAGGAAAAGCACCATTAATTTTATTTGCTACCTTGCTACCGCATGAAGTAATCCTGACTTACCTGCTCGGCAAGTGTTCGTTCCAGCGCCCATGCATAACCTTATGGGCTGCTGCAAGTACTTGAGCCTATTTGGACCAAGTCACTTGACGAGCGCAACTTGTCAAAATCTAATTTTTTCTTCAACTCAAAATGAACTGAGCAATCCACGACTCAACTGATAAACGGCCTTTTGTTTTTGATGACGTGACACGCTTATTCACGTGCAGATTCTTGCTCAACAGAAAGCGCGTGTTCAGTGTTTTACGAGACATTTTGTATCTATGGCTTTTTCACGCTATCACTTCTTCTAGTGAGCCGTGAAGAAACCTCGTTTTCTTGAAAAAAGGGCAGCTCGTCAGGGGACTATTCCAAACAACTTTTGGTGGTGGCTCTGTTCACTTCTCGTTCGTCTGCTGAGTTCCATGTCGCGGGATCGTGTCCCGCGACTACGTTTCTTTGGAGATGAAGTGCGACTGCTCGTTTCTTTGTGGGATGTCAGCGCAAGCCAATTCGTTAATGAACCTTAAACGATTCAGATTAAAGCAAACCTCTATTACAGCGTCCATCATAACCTCATGCATCTTATGGATGTTTAAACCATACCATACCATATCATGCCATACCATACTATACTATATTATACCATACCATACCATACCATACACATGACCACACCACACCACACCACACCACACCATACCACACCATGCCACACCATCCCACACCACACCACACCACACCACACCACACCGCACCACACCACACCCCACCACACCACACCACACCACACCACACCACACCACACCACACCACACCACACCACACCACACCACACCACACCACACACCACACCACACCACACCACACCACACCACACCACACCACATCACATCACACCACATCACATCACATCATACGATACCATGCCTTTTCTGCACGGAAAATGCTGCCGAAAGCTAACAGAGGAGGAAACTTGGGGATTTTTGCTTCAACAGTCATCGATAAGACACGCCATCTTCGATTACATGAGTTTGCACTCCCAGGAAAGAGGGCAAGCAACTAGAAGGAAAGAAACGGTTAGCCCCAAACATGTACGCCTTCTGGCTCTTGGCTAATGCAGTTCGCACATCGGCTTCACACGAGGTGCCGAGCCGGTGTTCACATGTGTCTCTGTGTTGGGCGTGTTTCTTCTTCCCCTTTTTGACGTGTTCACACTGTTGATGGCTACACAGAGGCAGTATGGAATTGGGAGAAACTCGTGACAAGTTTCGCCTAGTGGTCTGCGAATGGAGCACTGATGTTCTTCCACGACAAAGGAAGAACACAATAATACCATAAAAACAAAGAGGCGAAGTTGTGAGCGAAAGGGAAGACTTTATTCACAGCGCCGCTCTTAGCTACTCATGGCCCACATTTTGTTGCTCAGAGCGAACATAAGGTACTTTAAATGTCTTTTGTTGTTCCAGACTGCAGCAGATGACCAGAAAAGTAAAAAGAAATATAAACCATCTTTTCCCTGTATGTCCGAAAGTACGAACCCTTCTCACTCTCATGCGCTGCTGGACACTAACAATGATACTTGTGTCGGTAAAATGGAGATGGCAGGCGAGGACATAGCTTTGCACTTTCGACTTGATGACGGCGCTCTCAGTGTCATTGGAATTGTGCGTGCCTTGTAACTACAATGTCCTTTCCTAACGCTCGTTCTGAGAGGGAACTACCAGCTTATAGCTGCAGCACGTGTCGCACTGCTCTGCCGTATGCAGTAGGGTGTACAGCGCTGATTCTGCCTAAGCCTATACAGATAATAGCTGCCTGCAAGTTCAGCTGGCGGCCTCCCCGGCCGAGCACCTCTGTAAGTGCTGTGGCCATTACTATCCAAGTAACAGTTCACTGCAGAGACGCTATAGTACTTATGGCAGGATGAGCTCTGTTCGAGATCTTAGTTAGGGGTGCGTAGGCTTTGGCATATCTTAAAGCATGTAGGTCGCACAGTCCGGTATGATTTAATGGGATGACTTTAGGCGTTATCTACTTGGATTAATATGTTGCGAATGCAGTTCATTTCTGCGAGCTGCTTGATATTTCTTGGCGAGCCCCTTGATTCTCCATTTATGCACCCTGACTTTAACTGGAAATTAAGTGGGCATCAGACAGGAAAAGTTTACTGGTTATGCTCGGCCGAAGCGACAGCGATAACCATCACATTGCGCTTGTGTGCGTCAAATTAAGTAACACATCAAGTCAGGAACTCGCAGCATGAGTGAAGAACGACGGAACCAAGGAGCGTTCAGACAGTTTCCCGCGGCCCCCAGAAGACCGCACTAAGGGCTTGGTTCACCGTGCATGTAACAGACCGATGCGCAAAAATATCATGAGTGCATCAGGCCAGGAAAGCAGTTAAGAGAGAAAGATAACATGCCGGAAAGGAGGAAAATCGACATCTCCGGCGAAAAACTGCGCTGGCTGGAGAGTAGTTACGGCGCATCGAATAATTTTTTTTTGAAGCGATGTTTATTGCCTCAGGGCATAAAAACTATGAAGTGAAAGATGAGTAAGATGCTTAAATAAATGAAAAAAATTGAGCTGATCTGATGAAATCAAGAAGTGAACGATGATATGGACCCTGTGTCCATGCAATATATGAATCCGGATTGTCCGGTGAGAGTCCCACTGACGCCAGGTGCCGAATTCTCGTCGGCTTCAGCGCCGGGCAGTCCCACAACAGGTGGTGGATATCCGCCTCACAGTCTCTCTTCTTGCAGACTGGACACCCGGGGCGGGGATATAAATCTGTGAAATGCGGCCACTTGCGTGTCACAGCTGGAGTTAGGGCAACCCCGACCCGTATCCTCCGAAGCGCAACCACCTCTGCACGGGTAAGACCACGGGGGAGGGTTACCGCATACGAAGGGATTAGAGCACGTGTGCGGCGCCGGAGGTCATCGAATAATTAGGATGATGTTGTTGAATAAGCTTCCTGAACAAGAATAGGGAGTACGGATAAAGGAAAAAAAGCCAGGAAAGCACATACTTGTGATCAGCGTTTCTTCGTTGCCTGTAGGGAAGTTCATGTAGTATGCACAGTGCAGGAAACCATTGACGACAGCGCAGCGAACTAGGATGGTGATTTAGGCGAGCATGAACGACTAGGAGACGTTTCACTACGCCTGAGGATTTGTTTCATTACCTCTCGTCTCAGGATGCGCACAAGTGCGAAAAATCCGACAGTGGTGGTGGATACGACAGTGCTAACCCGTGCGTGTTATACGCGTCATAGGAACAACACAAGACTATGCTAGCTGCTTCTTTCATTCACGTTCGACGCCAGAACAAAGTCTTGCTAGGAGTTTAGTTCATTCTTTCTATTTTTCTTGTCCGCCATAAATCATACATCAGGCGCATACATTAGGTGCAACGCTGTGAAAGGTATGGTAGTAGTCCGGACGGGAAAATACAGGGAGGCGTGTTACTCCGCGCTTGTTCTGTGGCCGAGTGGTCTAAGGCACGAAAAAGGTACAGTGTGATATCAGCATTAAGAGTCCATTTGATCATGTTCATGACAAATGTGTCATGTAGTAAGCCTACAGACAAAGGATTCACTATGTTTAGTTAACCACAAGGAACGCACTACTTTTTGATCGCGGATGCAGGCAGCGCAAACAAGTGCGCTAGCTTTGACAGCATTGCCCCTGATGTATGAAACGGAGTATAACGTCTTCGACACGCATGGAACCATTAGGACTGCACCCGTTCCCTATGCTGTATTGATGCATTTATATGTTTATGATCAAGATGACCGTGCACTTGTCATTTCGACATGTAGACGCTTTGCGTAATCACTGGGGTTCCTTCTGATTTGCTGGAACTTCGTACAAACCTCTGTCTGAATGTTAAAAAAGTGCTGGTTCTTTGCGAGAAGACAGCCGTTGCTTACCTCGCGGTAAAAGATCTTCTGCCTTTACTTATTTGCACAAGACTAGGCTGTATCAAAATACATATGAATTGCATGTCTAACTTGCATAGCTAATGAGAATGAAATGCCTAGCTATAAATTCAAAATCATTCGATGACCCGGAAGGGCGAGGCAGTGCCTGTATTTGTCATTCTATCGATTGACAGTCTACAATTTGATCTAAGCTTCTTTTAATCAGGCATCCGACTGGATAGTGCAAAAGCATCACTCACCCCGCCCTCCCCCCACCCACCCGCTCCAAAAAAAAGAAGCAATATTGCAGAAGTTTCATTTTGTAAATTTTATCGCTATGTGGAAAACAGTATAAGGACCGCCGAAAATACAACAAATACAAATGCAGTCCACCATATATCCGGTCCCTGCCCTCCTCTCAACACGACACCAACCACTAGTCTCGCGTCAAAACGACACGTTTTCTTTTTTTTTCTGGTACAAGCTGAAATATAACCGATGGCGGAAGCCTTCATATTGAACTTTGCAATACGAGAACCTCAACACGTTCGACTGGGAAAGCTCGTAGACAGCCTGTGACAGAGCAGTGTGTCATGGAAAAAACGCGGATGCGTTGATAGGCACAGGAACTCCACGTGCAGTGAAAATCGACGAATGCGAGCATATGTAAAGCCGCTGAAGCCAGCTCGAGTATATGCACAAAGCATACGCACAACGAAAACAGAATGAATGCGTAGGAAAGCACTCGAGCGCAAAACAAAAGAAGGCCATGTTTACTCGCAAACATGTCGATGCATGCGCATGAGCCTTGTGCACGCACACCGCTAAAGTTACGGAGACAGCAGTAAACCAAGCTGCCGTTTTGCTGTTTTTCTTTCCTCCTTGAGCTCATGCATATAGACTTGACATTCGCAGCTGCTCTATAACAAAGTGAGCACACAGTGAATCAGAAGGTAGACTTGTGCTGAACTCTGGCGAGCAGAATAAAGTCTCTTGACAAGAACTGGTTTTTCTTCAGGGCACGCATTGGTGACTCAGCGGGACGAGTTGAAAAGAAGCAGTGGCAACTTGGCGCTACAAAAGAGAATGATAGTGCAAAAGGTTTCCTTCCTCCCCATTCAAAGCTTTTATTCCTTCATTCGTTCGTTGTACGTTAGTTCGCTCAAGATCAGAAGCACCGAAGTGGTGACGCCAGAGCCACAGAAACACAGGAGGTTAAGTTGAGGAGATTTAACCGTAAAGAAGCATGATTAACGTCGGACGCTAGCAAAGAGGTAAAAGTAAAGAAAAGATGTGAAGGGAGTGGTGAAAGAGCGTGGAGCTGTGAAGTAATGGATCCCAATTTACACTCCGTGATGGGTGTGCAGTAGATTCCTCATTGGAGGTTCATCTAGCCTCTTTCATCTCATTTCTCCATTCTGCCTGCTATCCTTTATTTCCGCTGCCCCAACCCTGTTAAGACGGGCTGCAATAACTCATCGAAAGATGAAGAAGACAGCCCGCGACCGCTAATAACACATTTTAATATCAAATATAAATAAAGTTTTTCCTCCTCCCTCTCAGTATCGATGGCAGATGCCGGGGCTAGCAAAAATCTTTTCCTTCCTTTTTATTATTGTTTTAATAAAAACTGCTTACTACTACTTCATCCATCGCACAGAATATGTTTTAGCGACTTCTGAAATTTGAACAACTTAAAAGAACCTATTTCCTGAAAGAGGAAGCAGAGCATGATTGGCCAGGGGCAGTGTCCGCTGGTTAAGATCCTTGTACATGGTACAAAATAACTGCAAGGCAAAACGCACCGCTACCGCAAATGCCGAGAATACAGCGAGCTCGAGAAGGAACAGAAACGTAGGACGGCGCTTACAGACTCTACCAGTGCGTAGATGACAAATGGTGAGCTTTTAATTGCCTCCGTCCACAGTCTTGATAGGTCACGTGGCCATGTCGACCTCACGTGCGTTCTCAGAGAGACAGAAATGTACCCGTTTGTGGCGAGTCGCCCGCAAAGTATCGACCGGAAGGACAAAGCACACATTGTTGAACGAGCGCACGTAATGCGGCCGGACAAACTCAGACGAAAGAGGGCGCTCTTTGGGTAGCGCAGCCGGCGTATGGGGCATTAACGCAACTGACGTCACCCGTGGATGTTTGGCGAAGCACTTCTGCGTCGCACGCGTTGGAGCCTATTTGCGGAGGTTGGATTGCTGACCCATCGGCTAATGTATGGTCTGCGTGTCGTTGATTGTTTATTTTGGTAATGGCCTGTAAGTAGGTTCTTCCATTTGCGGGTTTGATTTTTTTTTTCAGAATTCGGGTGATGAAAACAGGGCTATATTTTCTAGAACTCATATCCGGATTCAAATCACGTTATTCAGTAAAAAGGTTTGTCGATCGCGCTCTCTGGGATGATTTTTCGGAGTAAAAGGGAATTTCCTAATATCATTAATTTATGTGCTACATATAAAATGCTCTATTTATTGCTTGTTGCCTCCATCAAAAATATAGAAAATGAAGGTACACTGAAAACTGTATCTTTTACTCAGAACTTCTGGGTCTGTGCAAGATCTGTCTACCTTATGTACACTGCTAAAAAATTATTCAAAAATAACAGCCTGAACACACGCCTAGAGCAGCGCTTGGCTCAGTGACTGAAATAAAAAGTTCGCTCAGTACCCATGTTTTCGCCTCTTGCTTTCAAAGCATACTGATGGAGCTCAGTTTTGATTTAAACCTTGCCACCTATCAATAGCGGTAAAAACGAGGACTACAATTATCTGTTAAGCAAGAGCAGCGCTCTGAAAAGGACAAAATATCCTACAATATTCTTCCGGTGTCTTCAGCTTTAAGCAGCAAAACTCTGTAAGGGGCATTTGAGGTTGGAAATTGGGTTTGAACTCTTTTTTACGAAAACTCTTTGGTCTTAAAATCAGCGTTTAGAACCGCGTTTCATCCGGAAACAAAGAGCATTATCTGTACGGCCGAGAAAAATTATGCTGCGCCTCTGAGTGACATCACGAGTGCATCACCGGAGATATAGTCGAAGACTGACCCCTGAATAGCGTTAGAGGATCTGAATTCTTTATGTTCCAGGTTATTGCAGGGCTAATAGCCGCTTGTTATCTTGTGTTCTCCCTTATAATGTTTCCTACGTAAGGCGTAAACACCACAATCTTAGGAAAAAGTATGGGAGCACTTACTAAACTTAGCAATGATAAATTAGGAATTAAGTTTTACAATTTTTTCAGTGCAAGTTTATGAGTCTGTGCATGTTAATTTTTCCCCACAGATGTCCAATATTTTTTTTTTACTGTGCAGGAGCAAAATTATTTATCAATAAAACAACTAGATTGTTTTGTCCGCGTTTCTGCAAGACAACAGTGAAAAGCTGTAAATTCACAAATATATCCAGAACTGTCTCGGAATTATAAGGTTATACGCTTATGCAGAGGGAGGCAAAAAATTGAGTGGTTGACAAGGCCTCTTTTTTGGCGGCGGAAATATCGGTGCTGTGCGCAAAGGAACATGACTGACATTTTGTTATTTTCAAGTGGTGCACTCTTATCAGAATGCAACACTCAGCCAACAACGAAAAAAGTAACTGATGTTTTGCACTTTAGCGGGTGGAGCCTCTGTCGCCGCATGCGTTCTTTGGTAAACTCATAACAAAAATTCAGTACAAGCCTTCAAATGCTCGAGCCTCTTGCTTTCAGTCCTCCTTTGTTTGACTCATACTGCTGCGAATATAGAGCATTAGCAGAGGCAAATTGAAAACGGTTAAAAAGAAAGCACTCTAGCCAATCTAGCAGTTTGGGATCATTGTTAAAACCTTGTAAGCTAAGAAGTTATTGCTTCTGGCATGCTTATGAAATGCTTCGGAAAGATGTAGCTTAGTTTAGCTTATGCGTAGTACTAGTGTTTCACATCAATATGACTGCAGGAAACCATGTTGAGCTGGCGAAAAATGAATTAGTTTCGCGAAAGCTAGCGAGATTGAGACTAGTTCAGGTTCTCGAGTTTTAAATTAAGCGCCAGAAGGTAAAATATGGCGGCAGTTATACGAAAAATGTCGGTCACCTGACATGTGGAGTGGGATTACGTTCCCGTTCTTCCATTGAGAAGTCAGAGACAATTTTTCCAGCGTCTGCTGGAAAATTATTGTTATAAACCTGGAAGAACAACATCTACATTTTCTCATAAACATCCCATTGATAAAAACGTGCCGAGAAGTGGAAGATGGTTTTAAAAATGAAATTACTGACTCAACACCAACTGTTTCAGTGATTGTGAAAATTATTATTAGCAAACCAAAGTCATATATAGAGGGGCGAGGAACATGTCTGGTTAAAGAAAGGTAGCGTTTGAAAACTTTGGTAAGTAGGGATGCAGACCTTTACTTGAAATAACATTTCCAGTGTAGTAAATCAAGGTTTTACGGGTTTATGAAGAGCCAGAGAGGCATTCGCTACTTTTCCAACGAGTTCTTAAAACTTGTCTGAGTGGATACATTCCGATGAATCACAATTCATCTGTTGTTCAGTTTTACCGTCAGTTCGTTTTTGGTTCCGTGTACAGCCTTTAACAGCACAGTGGCGCAACAGAAGCTAGCTCTTCACCTTCTGGAAGAAGAAACTCTTGCGAAATTCTTATTATATAAGTTTCATGCTTACCGAAGGGGTTTCCTAGTGGTTGAGCATCCGCATCGCATGCGGGAGGTGCGAGGTTCGATCCTCAGCGCCGCCGGGTACGCACCGGTGATACGATGGGTACAATCTCGCCCTGGCCTGGTGCTCGGCTTAATCACGGTGAAATGCTTGGGAAATACGTCTTTGACCCACCTTGAGCAAACGAAAATACGATGTGCCATGGCGTTCTTTGACCATAGATGTCCTTGCGCTATAAAAATTCACTGTCATCATCATCATTATCATCATCAAGTTTCATGCTTGTTAGTCGGCGTTCGGTTATGCCGTAGTCACTTCGCTGTTCCTGAAAATGTTTACTCCGGACCTTGCGCTACCATTTTGCTTAAAGCCGTGAATTTTGAACACCGAAGACAAATTTCACGAGTAAATATGTTTTAATTCGTTACTTTTCAATACGCTTACAGGCCATACCTTTGCGACGTAGGTACCGTCTCGCGATAGCTCTCTTCACGAAGCTCGGTTAGCGTCGGTGCAAATTTGAGGCTCTCGTGTACCCTTGTAAATACGTTGGAGTTCATATGCTATGTAGGATACATAAATCGGGGAGGTGTGTACACACTGAATCGCAGGTTTTAAACTGCTGTACCTATCCGGGACATTACCTCCCTTAATGACATTCGGCGTCTGCACTTGCATAGAGTATAAGGCTTTGTGAAAATTAAATACAGATTGACCTTTTTACTTAGATGGACACCTGTGCACCTGGCTGGAAGGGCAGGCAGAACTGAGCGGGTACGGAAGAAGAGACAGCGCAAAGTAAAAATTTATTTCATAATGAGCTTCATAGATTATTAAACATATCATCTGAGTTAACAGGATGCTCAGGAGCCAAACTGAGGCAAACTTTACTACGGCAAACCTTAATATTTTTTTTCTTCAGTCAGCATGAGAACTGTATTTCGGCTTTGAATAAGCGAGAACAATATATCTATGAAAGTGCTTTTGTTGCGATAAGGAAATAAAAAACTGAATGTCGAGTAAGGAGCTATACGATGATCGCCTTTCTCGCTATCCATTCGGATTAGCGCAAAATTGATAATTCGCGAACCTGCTCAGCATTCTAATATTTTTGATGTACTAATCACCCTCAGAGAAAGGCACCAGTGTATGACACTAATAGGTGCCGGAGGCAGGTGTGACACTTGGTTAGGAGGCATATGAAAGGACTTAAACCCTAGGAAAAAAGATCTTTCAGAAGGGTTTCTGAGCTACCGACGTAACATGTGAAGAGTGAGATTGAGGTAATCGCATATGCACCCATCCATCTAGAGTTAGGCTAGCGCTACAGAACCAAGAAGAATATATTGCCTTAGAAGAATTTAAAGGCCGCTGGCTTAATCCTTCTTAACGTGGCCTGCAAGCAATAACCCATGAGCTTATTGCAGCGAAGGCAGATTCGCTGGAGCGGTAAAATTCTAAGACCTAATGTAGGGATTTGGAAGAGCTCCTTAAGCTTAGAATGTTAATCTCAAGAAACGTTGGTCGAGCATCAGCCTCAGCCGTACTTGTTATTTAGCAAGGCACTGCTCGAAGCCATTTTATTCCCATCACAAAGCTGCTTAAAAGAGGACTCGATGGCGAAGGTTACGTCGGAGGAGGGAGGATAGAAATTATCTTAAAATGAAGATTACGATTGCGCTTAAAGTAGTAGTTGACCTCTGCAATCATTACGTACAAGCACGTAGGCGTTTTCTTCTGAATTCGGCCTTCAGGGCAAATATTTATCAATGCTTTCAAGTACAGGGATGGTGGTCTCAAGATGCAATTCGCGTTTCGTTGGTCCCCAACATAGTGAGAATTTGCTTAACGATTACCACACACCCTGACGAGCGCATAGCTAGACAAAAATATATCACTTTTTGGAGTAATGCATAAAAATTAAGAGATACGTGGTTGTTGGGGCAATAAAGGATTTCGGTGGGAATATCTTCGACGGAAGTCCGCCTGGTTGGGCTTGAAATAAATGTTGAGAAATACTCACACCAACCAATAAATTATTTTGCTGCCACCGTTTCGAGACTAACTGCATTCCTTCTTCGTGGGGTGACTGATAGGCAAGCAAGAATCATCAGGGAACGTTCGAACAAAGGAACCAGGCGTTATAAAGCAGGTGTCATTCCACTGAGCTACAGATAGCCAGATAGCGAGGGCGCTCAAGATCGTGTTGGCATGTACGACTGTGCTCTGCAGTCCAGCTGCCGCTGGCGGCGCTGCAGTAACTGGCTCTGCTTTACCACGCAGTAGTCACTGGCTGGTTTGTAATCACGCCTGTCCGCATACAATGTAATGCCTTTGATAGCGCTACATTGGAACCTTGGATTTAGTTTTCGTAGTTATACTATTTCGGTTCCTTCGTACTTCGATAAAGTTTGGTTGCATTAAATAAATAGAAGTGGAATTTGCAGTGAGATGTAGGCCCCTATGTGCATGATGAAGCAGTATCGAAGGATTGAGAGACAAATAGGGAAGTGCGGTGAAAAAAAAAGGCTGGGGTTTCAGTTCGTTATACCTAACGAGACGAGCAAGAGACGGGCCTCCATCGCTCCGCAGAGTCGGGCCCCCAACAGCTCCGACTGTAGCGAGCGCGGTGAGGCACGCGCTATATACAGCTAATCACCTGGTTATGTCACGTGGTAGGGCGGAAGCTCGCCACAGCGGCTCGGCGCCGGCTGAGCTCGGCCCTACCTGTGGCCAGTCGCATGGCATGACGACAGACGTGTGAAACCTGCATGGCTCAAGGTCAAAGTGAAACCTTGTTGACCTTGAAAGTTGCAGCTCGGAGAGTGGAGCTTTCGCTTCCAAAAGGGAAGGATTGGCAACGCTTTAACTATTTTAAACCTAGTAGAACGTGTTGTCGGGCTAGTTGGTGCAATATTTCAGACATGGTGGTTGCTACAGTTTCCGGCCTTGGTATGCTGCAGTTCGTTACTTGTACCTTTTTAGCAGCGCATGCTCGAAGTGTCTTTTTCCCCTCAAATTTGTGCTGCGTTCGTTGAATAAAATCAGTTGTCAGTGGCGCTTGTCCCGTACCCTGTCTTGTGTATGTGTGTTTCGTGCAACCACCATGTATGAACTCTTAAACCTACTTAGCAGAGCGTTGGCTCTGTGGTCATGATTGGTTTTTGTTTAACTGAAATTAAGTAATTAACTCTAAATAATTCGGGCCGCTAACAAGACAGTGCATTTCGAACGGTATATGACTCGATGCTATAGCACAAAGTTTAGTTTAAGTGCAATTTACATAGTAACGCTAATTAATTTGGACCAGTAATTAGTCAACATAACATCATAATTACCAATGGTTCAAGCCCATAGTTCAAACTCATGGATGAAATAGACTATGTCTCGCTTTAACATTGGCTGATCTTGAAGGTCAAAGTACCGTCGTGGGGTGTTTTCCGAAGTTGTACCCCAGTGCGTGGAGCTACGGTCTAAAAAATGTAACCGATAAAAATGTGGAAAAACAAAATTCAGGAGATCCACCCGGTGTCTCTTGAGGCACGAGTCGTTCCCGTTGAGACTGGTGCTTTTCATGACCTTAGCATCTATCCCGAGGGAAGCAACTCGCCGCTGGGTCTCCTGAGTGCGCTGTCGAAGGCATTGCTTTGCTCTTCACCGAGACCCAGCTCGGTTAAGCCTGACATCTCGAATGGCTTGCGTGCTTCCATTTAGAGCGTATGTTGGCAACAGAATCAACCACGACAGCCGTCATCCTCGTGCGAGATCGACATTTCCAAACGCTTCATGAAGATGCTCTCCGGCTGCTGGGAGGTGTGCACAATTTTTCCTTTAACGTCAATATATATTCATCGTTCTTACGAACACAGCTCTGGCAGACAACGGATGAGACAAAGGAGGACACACTACTGCGCTGACTAACCACTTCATTTCGGAAGGCAGCCGATCCGCAGATATAAGGCTGGACAGAGCGTACGCACGCGCAAAGATCAGCGAAGTTCGAACACGGAAAGAACCAACCGATACGCCACATTTTCATTACCGTCGCCCAGAACCGATAACGCAGTCCGAACAAGTGAAATAGAGGGGAAGGGAAAGCAGAGGCGGGGAAAACACAAAAACAGAGAGCGTAATCAAACTAATCTAAAATGATGTTGATGAAGCCGACAACACGGCTAAACGGGTGACTCTGTCTGCCAGCGCAGTGTTTTTCAGAATGTTCCTTAACCAAATTTCCCAGCAACACATATATTGATCTTGTTTCGTACATACACTTGTGAAAACACCATTCTTTTGTTCATTTCATATCCCTGCTCGGGCTAAACATTTCTATTTTATTCCTGCCCGCCGGGTGCTCTGGTGACTGCCTTACTGAAGTCACGCTAGAAACTTCAAAGTTCCGAAAATTAAAGAAAAAAAGATTAACGCAAGAATCAAGAGTAAACAAAAATTAGGCGCTGTTCTGCGTCCTGATATCAATGGTCGCAATTCAGGCCGCAGCGTCAGCGTATGCAGTTAAATCATCTCCCTGGCCTCTAGTTGTCTTGAGGCGTAAAGACGCAGGCCCGTGCACGCTAAACAACCCATATTCCCATTTTTTTAAATATCTATTCTACTTTCAGGGCTTCCTATTAATTTTTAGTACAATCCTGCCAGATGCAACGATTAATAAATAATTGCATGCTTCAAGGAATACATTTAATATATCGTTTTACAGGTCGCAATAGAACGCGTGAGTGAGTTATGAAAATGAGTTGCTAATGAGTGACATACCGTTATATTACAGAACATGCGAGAAACTGAGGGAGTACGAAAAAGTGAGATGGCCGCCTGAGCGGCCTACATGAGTTGTATCGATGACCAGTAAATAAAACTGATACATTAATTTGCTTCTACAGCTAGTGCTCACTATTCATATTACCATGCGCGTGATCCTAATTAATTTTCTTTTATTGGGGACAGTTGACAGACTATGATACTGGTCACAATATATATTCCATTCCGAAGGGCTCGCCGGGTAGAAAGTTTGCGGATAATTTGTTTCTCTGCTTTCTGTTCATATCCTGTAGTGAAATCGACTAATGCTGTTGGCTTGGAATTGAAAAAAGAAACACTCAGTAAAAAAAAAAAAACTTCTGTAGACTAGTTCCATCGATTTTATGTTACCGCACTGCTCGTGGTTATTTTCGGTAGTAATTATGCGTGAGCCGTAGAAACGGCGGCTAAATCCGCCGCATTCATGCGTAAAGGCTGCTGCTGTCCTCCTGTAATTGCATAGCCACAGGGAAAATCTGTGGCTGTACCACAAAATAAGCTATTTTTTCACATCTTTGAAGGTAGCCCGTAGGGGAATCTGTGCATAGCGTGCTCACACCTCCAAAAAGGATCGTGCGCAAAATCAAACAAAAAATTCGCACAGAAGGACTAAAAAACTTTGTGAGACTTTCCACTATCGAGTTACAAGCAGAGATGACCAGATTGTTCACTAAGGTAGGCGAGCAAAAAACAAAACAAAGAGGCACCTCAAGGCGAACAGTGCAGTGAAGCGGTCGATGTTTCTAGGTTTAAGAAAAAGAGCCGTGACGAAAAAAAAATGGCATAAGCGGGGATCCACTTCTGAACAAAAACCTAAAATAAAACGAGGTTTGGTTTCCTCGTCTCACGCACAAGCGAAACTTTAAAGCAATGTATACACTCACTGCCTAAAGCGAGACGCGTAGGTCAAACGAGGTCATCCACGAGGCTCAGCAGATGAAGCGACAGGTGACCTTTGATAAGAAAATCTCTGCGAGCAAAGCCTTGTACTCGAAAGAGCTGTAGTGACTGATTAGCCTTCATCAACCAAGACATTGAAACAAGAATGGCAGCTGCAACGTCAGAACCTGTAATGGCCCTAGTGTCTGCGGGCACTGCGACGAATGCTACTTTCCTGCAGTTTAGGTATATTGCACACTAGCAGGTTACGAAAGACACTCGTTGTGGGATTTCAAAAACACAAAAAACACAAGCGATTTCAAAAACGTTCAGCCTTCCAAAACGAATAGCAGAAGTTGAACAATAAGGAGAAGAAATGCAGTAGCATGAAACACGCTTATGCAGAGGAGTGCAGCTTACAAGGAAGGTCGTTATTCGTGAGTATATTGCTAGTTAAAAAGTATTCCGTTGCAGAATGCTCAGAATGAGCGATGGTAGATTTAAAGTAGCCTTGAGTAAACCTGGAGATGGCATTGAGAGAGCAGAGAAGACTAGCTTTATTTATCGCAATCTCACAATTATACTAGTAGAAAGGGCCCCTGTTGTGACGATATAGACCTTTGCTTTTGCTGGCGCTCAAGGCACAGTTGTCATAAAGTCATAAGGTTGCTCTTTGCCCTTCTCGTAGGAGCTGCTCATAGGCAGCTCCCGCTGCCGGCATTTATGCACAAATTGCCTGCTTAGGGACCGAAGACGGTCTAGAAGAATGTCCTTAAGTATCTTTTTCGAATCTCTTCTGAAACTCAATCCGCCCCGCGCATGCAATGATATCAAAAATAAAAAAAAAACACCTGAAACTTTTTTGCGACACGCTCGGCGCCTCAGCAATGTATTGAATAACTACGCCTCTTTTCTTGATTGCTACCTCACGGCCACTAAAACAATTTTTCTCTCTCTCTCGTAAAAAATGACTGTGGTGTTCCCTGCTTACGTGGTTGATTGAAGCTAGCTCTCTAAATGTAAACTTATACTGCAGGAATGTTCAAAAAGCTCAGGTATCACTTGTGTCGTAGAGTGAGAGACCTTGCGATATTCATAGGCGTTGTCAGTAAAAACAACGCAATGTGCAGCCAAAGAAAAACTGCCAAAGAAAACGACTGCCATGAAGAGTTTTATCGACGTCAGCACTCACATGAAAGAGCACATTATTATGTAAAAATTAAACTGTGGGCTATCTTGAGAAAGGAGAAAGAGGCGTATAAAGTTATTATTTTCAGTGAAAAAATTAGCAAAGTGCCCGCCGCAGCTTCTGACAAGTTCTCTTTCTGGGGAGAAGATGTTCGGCAGTGTCTCGCAATTCAGCACAAGCATGCAGCGCCCTGTTGTAAGTAAGAGCATTTCTAGAGACGTATTAGAGAAACGTCGCTAAGTTTTCTGGAATGAACTAAAAAAAATTAAAACAGATGTGCAGGATGAGAGGGCCCTAATAGAGCATCCTGCATTCTATTTCGTCATCTAGTGTAGGTGTAGAAGGGCCATGAATGATGCTCGAAGCGCTGTTCGTATTGGTCAGCGTCAGAACCCTTACACGCTTGACAGTGCCACCTCCTTTGCCCGTTTCTGCTCTTGCAGCTGGGCTTGTTAGAGCACAGTGCCAGTTGCAACACAGTGTGCTTGCCTTTGTGGCTTGCGAGGAGAGCTCTACAGGTTCAGACAGCGAAGGAGCTGGAGTCGCAGTTGGAGCACTCGGGAAGTTTTCTTCATAGGAATGCATTGCGTGCGCACCCTTCGACTATGGAAAGCATTAGTTACAGCGCCATTGTTGGCAGTCGTTTCGGTGTAAATTTTCGCGTGATTTCGGCGTAATGTTCGACCTTGATATTCAAGAATGCAAGCACAAGTCATTTCTTAGTTAAACAGCAGTTCCAAAGAAAGCATAAACGCGCAGCAAAAATGCAGACACAAGGGCAACTGGAATAGTAGCCAGATTTGGGAGTCTTGAGATTTAAGACTTGCACTTGAGTCAACGCCCCGCGAATGGGTGTAGTTTCCTTCGAGATAATGGTGATGCAACTTTTCAAGCCGAAGAAACTGAAGATTGGAGCATATACTTGCTGTTCGGGAAGCATGAGCGGCACTTTATTACACATCTCACTTGGGACGGCTTGGGGAAGAGTGTAGGAATTGCGGATGATTTATCGTTTCGCGTTTACACACACTTACCGAGGCTAAAGAGCCACTCATGCCAAAACAACGATTTACGGCCGATAAACCCCGTGAGATCCTCCATGGAGCCTTCTCGGCGGAAAAGAAAAAAAAATCTTTGGGACTGAACGGTTGAGCAACTGTGGAAAGTACGTGGAAAGAATATTATGTCGCCACAGGCTTTGGATTGCGGGATATTTCAGTCCATGTCACGGCAGTGCTGTCCAGGCAAGACACAGTAGAAAGAAGTCGTTGTCGACACTAAGGAGGTCCTTTTAAGAGCAATTCAGACAAAGATCTAGGTTGATACGCTGGAAGCACAAGAAGCTAGAAAAATGAAAAAGGCAATATCAGGTGAAGGCAGTGCCAAATGGTCTGGCCCGGAAAGAAGAATGCCTGCCGGTTTCCCCCAGGCAAGCCACAGGGTGTTTGGACATCGCGCAGCCATTAGGTTGACAAATGGTGAAGCTCCAACACTCTTGTCGGCCCATTTATTTTGGCATCTTCGTGGACCACTGTTCTGAGAAATGGTTCGGCTTTAGAAGGTGGAAGGCGACACGCAGAGTACAGAAAGCTCAGTTTCATTGTTTCAGGCATTTAGAAGGCTTTTTTTCAAGATGATTTGATCGCCGACGGTTGCATTGGAAAACACCGCGTGCGATCGTATTGCGGTTAAGCGGAAACATCTCTCAGTAATTTACAGCTTGCAGTGGGAGTTGTGTCTGCTGTTTCTGAAGAGCACAAGACATGGGTTTCTATTTGCAAGTCATGGGCAGAGTTCCTTCGCCTCTGTTTCCATTTCACCCCATTGTGTCCTACTGGAAATAATAAAGACCTTTGGGCCCATATATAAATTTTGAACGTGTAAGCAGTGTTGTGGATTTCTGGCGTCACTTTTGAGCAGGATTGATGGAGCGGGAAGAAAATGTCGCGCCTTTTACCAAAGCAGGCCGCGTGCGGAGTACACAGAGCTCGATTTCAGCGTTCAGTTCAGGTACTTGTTTTACGCCGTGAAAAGCCAGCACTTGCTTAAGAAAAAAAAATGCAGGGTTGACACAAATTTAAAGCATGTTTACTTTGGCTGCATTAGGGTGCCCTAGAGATCCGAGATTTTATCGTGTACCAACAAGAGAGCGAACATTCGCAGGGGATGGGACGACATTATGATACAGTAAGAATGTGAAATCCTGAACACTATTTTATTGTGAGTCTCTTAGTCGCGACAACAGTAACGCACAGGATATATTTTCTACGCACTTTCAAATACAGGCCTTGAAAAAGAAGAGTGCTTTAAGGAAAAAAGCATACCAATATATATATATATATATATATATATATATATATATATATATATATATATATATATATATATATATTATATATATATATATATATATAGATATATATATATATATATATACCGGGTGTCCCAGCTAAATAGAGCCAAGGTTTAAAAAATCACTTATTAGAGGCAGGCGAGTGAAACCAGTTGCATATTGGTGGTAGCCATCTTGCGCACCACAGGCAATTTTTTGTTTCGCAAATAATTAATAATTTAATTAAGTTTAATTCTTCAAATTAATAAATATTGACTTTAGATGACAAATTGCATTTGAAGAGTTGTCGAGCACCTTCAAAAACCCCCATTCCATCATTTACCACAAGCAAATCGTCACGTGCGTCTTTTTTTCCCACCTCCAAAGAAAGCCTGCGAAATACAAAAGAAACCACGTGACTAACGCACTTGCGCGCCAAGATCGTGCTGCTCTCAAGCGTAGTTCGAGCAAACGAAATCGCCTGCAGCCTTGACTCGACGGCCCCGAAGCAGCGGCAGGCCGATATGTTGGCGGTGCTTTCTTGTCTCAGTCAGCCAGGGGCACACATGACGGTGCGAGTTGCTGCTGACTGCTGACGCCGGTTGGTTGCTTGGTTGTTCTAGCGAAAGGAAAGAGCGCAGTATCTGTCCCACATATAGGTGGACACCTGAACCACCCCTTAAGGGAAGGGATAAAGAAGGGAGTTAAAGAAGAAAGGAAGAAAGAGGTGCCGTTGTGGAGGGCTCCGGAATAATTTCGACTACCTGGGGATCTTTAACGTGCACTGGCATCGCACAGCACACGGGCGCCTGAGCGTTTCGCCTCCATCGAAACGCTTCCGCCGCGGTAGGGTTCGAACCCGGGTACTCCGGATCAGTAGCTGAGCACCGTAACCATTGAGCCACCGCGGCGCGTTTAAAGAATTCCAGGTGGTCGAAATATCTGGAGCCCTTCACTACGGCGTCCCTCATAGGCTGAGTCACTTTGGGACGTTAGACCCCTGTAAACCAAACCGTGTGTGCGTGTGTGCGTGTGTGCGTGCGTTACGAGCGTCCTCCCTGAAAAGAGGCGCAGGCGGCCGCCACCTTGCTAGTGTTTCTTCGATTTGTGTAATAAATAGCTAGAAATTCTTCCTTCTAAAAGTAAAAAACAGACTGTACTGGCTTTTACGCTACCCTAATTTTGAATTCTGGTCCTGTAGCTGTACGCCCTTCTCCTCCTTTAAAGCCTCCGGTCCTCCAATAATTTTTTGCTCATGCCTACAACACATTTATTCACTTTACATGCGTTATCTCGAAACTCTAAGGACTGAGGTATAGTGAATGTCCCTGCTGCGACATCTCTACGAATGCTCTCAAATTGCAGCACGCCAACTCGCGCTGAATAGACGATGTCACTTCCCTTATGCGTTAGCGCGTTTATTTTTTTTTTGTTGAAACTTATGCCGTTTAGAAAAGTGATCATTGTTTTGTAAGCGTGTGAGAAGCACACTGTGTGGGCTGTGGGGGTAGTATATTCTATCGCTACTTCGTGCGGAAAAATTTACACATATAGGGCAGACGGAGCAGTGCTTGAACGAGCAACTCGGGGAACACGGCCGAACGCTGCGTTCTTTCAAAGGGAGGAACCTGGCCATACATGTGAAAGAGTGCCAAAACTGCTCGGCTTTGCTTAAAAGCACCACCATTATCGTCCGCGGAAAGTCCAGACACGAGCGCGAACTGTTAGAAGCGTATTTAATCAAAACGAACGAACGTGTGTGCATTAGCGACCCGCCGGTTATTATCACTGACAAAGAGTGGCATTTTTTATCTCGATTGTAATGACGACCGGACTTTGATGAATGTATGCGAGCTAGCGCAAGTAGTGGCTTTAAATACGTGGTAGAACCAATAAGAAATCAGTTGAAAGTATGGCGACAGTCTGTGTCTTCTCCTGGTCCGGCCTATTTTTTCGCAGTTTTTTTTCTTGAATATCAAATTTCGCACGCGCGAAAACACAGAAGAAAGAATTCAGAAAAAAAGTGGATTCACCGCATCTCTTAAGGACAAAGGTGAGGAGAAAAGAAATCCGCCGGTTCTTACCTGTGCTAGATAATTCAGAGTGCAGCGAGAGCTCAATCAGCCAGGAGGAAGAAGAAACAGTTTATTAGACCACCTACCAACAGTCCATTAACTTGCAGAAAACCAAAGTAATGTTCAACAGTCTAGCAAGAGTTCCCGGGTTAGAACCCGACCGCGGCGGCAGCGTTTCTATGGAGGCAAAACGTTAAGGCGCCCGTGTGCTGTGCGATATCAGTGCACGTTAAAGATCCCCAGGCAGTCGAAATTATTCCGGAGCCCTCCACTACGGTACTTCTTTCTTCGTTCTTTCACTCCCTCCTTTATCCCTTCCCTTACGGCGCGGTTCAGGTGTCCAACGATATATGAGACAGATACTGCGCCATTTCCTTTCCATCAAAACCAATTATTATTATTATTATTATTATTATTATTATTATTATTATTATTATTATTATTATTATTATTATTATTATTATTATTATTATTATTATTATTATTACTTATTATTATTATTATTAATATTATAGCTGCAAGAGAACAGGAGTTCACAATTGGGAGCGAGGTGCTGGATTTGATGAAGGAATACGTCTGCTTAGGGCAGATAGTCACAGGTGATCCGGATCATAAGAGGGAAATAACTAAATCGATAAGAATGGCGTGGAGCGCATATGGCCGGTTGTCCCAGATGACGAGTGACAGTTTACCAATATCCCTCAAGAGAAAAGTGTACAACAGCTGTATCTTACCTGTGCCCACTTATGAGGAGAAACCATGGAGACTAACGAAAAGGTACAACTTAAGAGCGAGCTACGGAAATGGAATTGATAGGTTTGATGTCAAGCGACGGGAAGGGAGAGATTGGTTCAGGGAATAATTCCGCGTTAATGGCGGCCTAGTCTACATCAAGAAGACGAAATGGGCTTGGGCAGGGCATGTAATGCGAAGGCCAGAAACACGATGGTCATTAAGGGTAACTGCCGGGATACGAAGGGAAGTGTGCCAGGGGGCGACATAATGTTTGGTGGGTGGATGAAATAACGAAGTTTGCAGGGATAGGGTTTCCACACAGGGTTAATTAAATAGATACGGGAGGGGCCTTTGCCCTGCAATGGTCGTAGTCAGGCTGCTGCTGATGATGATGTTTCCTCGCGGGAGTAATGCCGCGAATCGTTGCTGTGTTTGTTCCTTGTTCAAATCTGCCGCCATGCCACTTTATCGCTTTGTTTGCGACGCAAGACGCGATTAGATTTATCTCGATTGATAGAAGCCAGACGGAGATGATTCTACGCTGTTCCGGAATGTTCTAGTAACTTTTCACGCTTTATCTCGAAAGTTCGCTGTCAGCTTTAAATTGAGCACGGCCGACAGCGGCGGGCATTCTGTTCGACGACCGCCGAGCACGCTTGTCCCTTCGCCGCCGCCGAGTGATTCAGACCATTGTGGGCGCAAATCAGCCCAAGTCAGACAGTGGACGGCTCAATCGCACTTTGAGGTACGTGGCGGTGGTGAGAGAGAGATGTAGGCTGCATGTATCAACGCTGACAACGTTGCAGCAGACACGCGGCACTGCAGCAATAGGCCGCAGCGTTCATTGGGTGATCCACCTCTCGCGATCAACCATTAATTTAACTGCCACCTGCCAGGGTGCAGGTTGGCGCGTAGCCTATCCACTGTACAGAACGAACTGAACGTTACAGACGTCAAGCCGCTCTACTTGCCTGACGCAAGACAGCTTTCGGTCTCTAACCAAGTTCAGCAGTAGTAAAACCGCAGCTAATTTTTTCCCTTTCTTCTTGCTGCGGAGCAAAATCGCAAAAAGAACATCAGACACTCACTGTACACACCACAGCAGGCAACGTAACTAGTAATTTAGGAAGTGGATAAGCAGGCACTCACGTTTTGCTTCTTCTAAAGATTGACGCCTTACATTCACTTACTGGAATGGGCTAAATGAATCAGATCAAGCTGGACTAGGCTTTATGTATTTGATTACCAAAAAAGGAAAGGACTAGCATTAAGCGCAAGCGCTGTTCAGCTTGCGCTCATGACTTGAATGGATCTTAAGTTCTGGACATTTTTGAGCTCGGCTGACGAACAACTAAGAGCACTCAAAATGCTAATTACGATCGGCATAGATGTGAGCACCATTCTTGGAAACGACAATGAATGATCACAACAAAAACAAAAACGCTGTCTTGGTCTTTCGCATTTGCATACGTTGACAGAAGGCTGTTATTCTGCCTTTTGCCCTCCTCCCATTTGTTCCCATTCCCGTTAGCCAAGCAAGCCCGCATCTATGAAAAATGTTTTGTTTGGACCCTTGAAACGTACGTACATGCCTTCGCAAAGAAAACAAAACAGGAGAACACCCTATCTCGGTTTCGCTAATGAAGGTCCGGTTGCGAAACCGACCATAAGAGCAGTCGTTCCAGCCTGGTCAGCCTTCTCATTTCACGAGCGTCGATGCCCCAGGGCGAAGCACTTCGCCGGAAGTGAGTCAACAAACTTACTCGAGCACAACGAATCCGCGCAACGGTGCAGATTGTTTGAGGCTCCAGTTTATTTTTAGAACCGGGTAGCCTCTGTCCGCAGCATTTGTGCTGTCCACAAAACTTGGAACCTTTTTATGAGCCTCTTCATGATTGTAAGCTTTGCTGAGTTGTTTGAAAATGATTAAAGCTGACGTTTTTTTTTCTAACAATTAACGTGTAATAATTGTTGACAGAACGTAAATGCGAAAGGGAATATTTGGTGGAAAGGACTGTGTACGTACGCCTGCTGGTTTGGATTTTCGGTTTTCTCTCACTGTTTACGTGATTCTTGTTCTGAGTATATATTTAGCGGAGTAACTTGCTGAGTAATTTAGCAAGTTCTTATTCGGAGTAACTAACTGCGGCGACAGTTCTCTGAAGGAGGCTTGAAATTGTCACTAGTCAGCGCCCAGTTCCGGTCGGGCCACTTTTACCCTAGAGTGATAAACCGTTGCTATAAGTACTGCATTACGGTGACATCACAGACATCGTCCTCGGAGTGTGGGCCCCCCTTACCAGATCAGCTGCGACGTGAAAGCAGTGCCCTCCCTGTGGCGGGCTGCACCTCAGGTCCTTATGAGCGATCCCTGAATGGGCAGTCATCCAGTGCCGAGAATCCTCGGTTGGGGAGTCAGAGACATGAGAGGCTACTAAACATGCCGCGTGCTTATACTAACAAACCTTCGGATACCTCATACACCTAATACCTTCATAACCTCATTTCTGCTTGTATTTCACGTACTCATGTATATATGCAAATTAAATTTGCGCAGTCTCCTCTTCAGCCCTCTCCGGCTTTCTCCACCCTTCATCGGCCGCCTCATTCTTGACCCGACAGGACACCCAACATGGTCAACGACAGTACACACTCTAACAACGGGAGTGTTTAGGGAACGGCAAAGTTTTTGGAGCGACGCCTTCTGGGAGGCCTTAGTTATTGCTCCGACTTGTATTTTTTCCGCATTATTTTTTCCCCACGAGGCATTGAACAATTCAGGAAATCTTTTCTTTTTGTTCGTCACTAATTACCCTTTCAAGTACATGAAATATGGACAATCACTTCAAATTTGCACGGCTTTCACCACGTGCCGCCTGGCTCTGTGCACTCAATCGCTGGAATTTTTAATTTTCGTCACATCCCACTTATCTTATAAATCCTTCTGAAATAGTTGATATGAGCGCAGTAAGGATTTAATAGGTCATTTTTTACAGCGAGGAAGAATAGTCAGCTGCGACAATGGCACAGCAACTTGCGGGTAAGTGGTTTTCTTGAAATTAAAGTTTAAGAGACCTTCTTTAGTAATTATGTGGTCGCTGCTAGTGACCGACCGATAATGCAATCCGGTGACGTCAAGGAAAGCTGGGAATGTTTTGCTCTGTCATTGTCTGCTTTTTCGCCTATAATATCCTCTATGTCATACCTATTTGGGGCACCAAGGTCCTGATTGGTGACACTTTTCTAGTTGACTGATTTGGTATTTCAACCAGGCAATGCAGCTGTAAACTAAGACAAGAAGATCTTGTTGGTTGGCCGCGTATTAAAAGATCTTCCGAGATGCCTCCAAGCACGAACACAAACAAAGTCTCCGTAAAGAGAGAAATTTTGACATCTTTTAGTGATTTATGCCGCAACAAGTGGTAAAAAAGTAAGCGCACTTAAAAAAAACAACACTTCTTTTGAGTTGTTAGTGGGAGTTGTGAATGGTAACTTACCATTGCAGGATTAGCATATCCCGAGGAAGCTTAGAGCCTCTCAAGTACATTCCGGCACTGGCGTAAATCCTTAAACACGTCTTGCACATGGCCAGAGCATTTCCCAGTACGGCATAACGCCACTTTATCATTTCTTTCACCCTTCCCTGTCACCCCGACCCGTTGTTTTTCATCCTTCAATGACAATTTTTTTTCTCTCTGTCTCTTTATTCAAATTATCCTTAGCTTATGGCCTGCATATCTTGGCTTAATTTCGCAGAAACCCTTGGCTTCCTCATTCCTGCCTAACCCCCCTTCTTTTCTTTTACCGCTTTCTCTGAACATGTCCTCATGTTTTATTCTTCTTTTTTATTTTTCACATCATGTGCTAGATGCCATATGTAATTTATATCTCTTCAAGGCTTTCTGTGTTTGTATTGTACCTGTGGATTCAACATTGTGCATACGGACTCCATAATTATTTCTTACAGCTCCATGGAGACAACACACAGATTTTTGGAATCACAAGGTGAATGCGCACTTTTGATATTAAGCAAAGTACAGTTGCCTTTTTATATCACTCGATGTTTACGAGGCTAAATCTTCAATTTTAATAAAGCCGGGGACCCAACTAATCGAGTTCACTGTAGACAGGTCTGCAATAAATCCTGTTGTGCACATGTAAATAAAAATATGCCCTGCAAAATGTAGATCACGAAGCAGACCATAGTAATATAACCGTGCAGTGCTGCACCCAACGGTACTGGCATATATCTCCGCCCACTTTCTGACCCACATCTCAGTCCTGTTGAAGTTTAGTTTGCCTTTAAGAAGCAAGAGCAAGAAAAATCTTTAGACATAAAATGACAGCGGTCTTTTACTGATTGCGCTCCTGTCAAATGTAGATGACCCCAAAATTGCCTTCTGAACAGTTGCTGTTCACCGCGGTTAGGCCAACACTACAAAGAAAAAAGAGCGATTCCAAATGCTTGACGTCAGGGTGCGCCGCTTAGCATTTGCTCCGAGCTATTCCTAAGGAAACTAGACAAAGAACTGGTGAAAAGTTGGAAACCACAGAAATATATCAGAAGGAAAATAAAAAAAGTAAGAGCAGAACGGGGGACACTGGTTGCACGTGCCCCGAATATAGACGTAAAAAACCTTTCAGTGCGGAGCGCTGTCTTGATGGGGTATGCAATTGAAGCCAGAACCACCGCTCACGTTGCCCTGTCAGAGTGAAAGCGGAAAGAAAAAACTAAAAAAACTGCCTCGCTTGCATTGCAGTGACCCCAATATAAGACCGGAAGACAATGCCGACATGTTCCGTGTTGCCTGCATATGACTCGAGGAGGAATAATGCGTGAGTGGGAGGCTACGAAAGCTGGGCACGAAGACCTCAGTAATCGATGTTGCCGGAGTCGGAGTTTTTCGACGAGACCTATTCCTTCGTTTGCGGTCTGGTCCACTTATTCGGGGCATGGGTCGTTGGCCTCAAGATTAAAAAAAACTACATGTACCCCAGGCGATCAACCTCAAAAAGAAATAGGACTTGCATGTTTACTGCATGCGGAGTTCTGCAAACAAAGATAAAACATACATACGTTTCGTTCCGACTTTACACATAATAATAATAATAATAATAATAATAATAATAATAATAATAATAATAATAATAATAATAATAATAATAATAATAATAATAATAATTGCTTTTTGGGGAAAGGAAATGGCGCAGTATCTGTCTCATATATCGTTCGACACCTGAATTGCGCCTCAAGGGAAGGAATAAAGGAGGGAGTGAAAGAAGAAAGGAAGAAGGAGGTGCCGTAGTGGAGGGCTCCGGAATAATTTCGACCACCTGGGGATCTTTAACGTGCACTGACATCGCACAGCACACGGGCGCCTTAGCGTTTTTCCTCCATAAAAACGCAGCCGCCGCGGTCGGGTTCGAGCCCGGGAACTCCGGATCAGTAGTCGAGCGCCCTAACCACTGAGCCACCGCGGCGGGTTACTTTACACACCTGCATCACATAACTTGAAAGCTAGCGAAAAAGCAGTAAATCTTGCTCTTGTTGTAGTAAATAATTGAAACGAAAACGTTAAGAGGAACTGAAAATGAAATAGAGAGCGAAATTTCTCTGATGGTAAGCCGGTGTGGATGACAGCGCGAATCACAAAGAGGCAATTCATTTTCGTCAAAGATATAAGCAAATTTCAAGGCCTTAATTGACATAGTGCCCACCAACACAAGCGAAATGGCGCCGAAGCCAGCTGACAATCATGCGGAAGCCAAAGTTGAGGAAACAACCTGGAGTAATCTAGCTTCCATTTTACGCAATTTAATATAACTCTGAGCTTTCCCTGTTCTAGTTGATGAAAACTATAATAGAAACAAAACAATGTTTGAAGAATCGTGCAAGGCAATGAAGGGCTGCTCGACTTCGTGGTAGTATTTTGTGCCCATGTAGCAGAGATGCTATTTACCGCACAAAAGTGGTGGCTTCATTGGCCTTCATTAAGTTCAGTTTACTTCATTCTTCTAGCTTTGCATATTCGCGATAAACCAAACACTTCTGTCGCTTCTTACTACGTAACGGGCAAGCACAGTGACCTCAAACCTCGGCTACTGGGCTCGTGGTCGGGACATGTGTGACGTAACGCCCCTGAACTGTGCGACATCAGTGCACATTATTGAACAGAAAATCATGAAATTAATACGAGGCCTCCCACTACGGTGTCTTTCATTGCCTACGGGCAGGTTCGCGGTGTAACAAAACTTACAACACACCGTACAGCACCGCAACGAAAAAAGATTAGCACTGTGGCGTGTCACAGAGTGCGTCATATACCAACTCTCGGCGGTGCGGCTACGGCCATGTCGATAACGAAGTGCCAGGCCTGTTCGCGAAGCACGGTGCTGCATCAGCCGCATGGTGCCATTTTGTGAGGGAAACAACAACAACAACAACAACAACAACAACAACAACAACAACAACAACAACAACAACAACAACAACAACAACAACAACAACAACAACAACAACAACAACAACAACAACAACAACAACAACAACAACAACAACAACAACAACAACAACAACAACAACAACAACAACAACAACAACAACAACAACAACAACAACAACAACAACAACAACAACAACAACAACAACAACAACAATTTTCTTCTCTCCGGTGATGTCATTGTGGTAATCCTTTTCCATGGTGACTGTACCTAATACCTCACTTACAACACTACGCCTAGTTCTAAACAAATAATCTTACATTCGATACAGCTAGCTAAAGGTTACGCATAACGAATGCCCTAGTCATTACGCGGCTGATAAAATATTTTATACATTTCTGAATAAAAAATAACGCCTTCACTTCAAAAGAGGATGATAGGTTCCCTCTGTGCAAGCGAACCAAGAGAGGGAAAAAGCTGTCTGAAAGAAACTGATTTTACGAGGCGGTTATTAAAGCGACACCCGTAAAAAAAAAAAAAACACATTAAAACTTTACGAATCGCTCCTCTGTAAGCACTCGGATTCTGATTCGAGGATAGCGTCTGTGGAAAAAGGAAGCCGTTTTTTATTGAAAGAGGTAATCCCTTCCGGCTGTCTTTTTGCCGGCGACAGAGATGTAAATATTTCAAATCATTGCTGGCGTTGCGCATACTTAAGTAGGGCTTAGGGTTCTTTTAATTTCAAGGCAATCGAGCCAGCTCGGTAATTTTGTTTCTCATGGTTGCCTTCGTGCATAAAGTCAGGGATTATATAAATAGTTTAATATGAATTCTGTTGTATTTTTATCTTTTCTTCTTTTGACGGTCTTTTAGAAAATCATAGCCACCGCCGTCCCCGAATGCGAATTATTTTTGATTAACTATTTTCTTTCGCTTAATTTACATCTTAAGCTCAGCTTTTCAAATCTGTTCTTACAAACGGCTAAGCTGACGCTGGCGCTTTTAACGCGATCAGACGGCTTTTCTGATGGAAAAACTTCACATATTCTAAGGCGTAGTAAACACAAAAACCGTGTTGCGACTAGAAGTACGATTACGAAACATTACGCCGAAGAAGCAACAGGCAGAAGAGAAATCAAGCAGCGTGGCTCTGTGACTTGTTATTCTTCTTCTTTTCCACCCACTGCACGCTCATGAATAGGGAGAGAGAGATGAAAACCCTTTAATAAAAAAAGAGAGAATTTAGCCGTGATTTAAAAATGGCTGGCATGTTACTCTACGCGAGTAAGGGAACTCGGGAGATAAAGGCGGAAGGAGAGCAGTGCGGAAAAGGCAAAATAAAACAAATAAAAAGAACAGAAGTTAAAATGCAGCTATTAGATGCCATTACTCGCCGAGGCACCGTTGTGCATCGGCGAATAATGGCATTTAATTGCATTTAATGGTAATGACATTTACGGCTAGTAATGATGTTACATATGAAATGATGAATTGCATAGTCGGACAAATCGGCTGAACACTCCTGGGCACCCGTTTTAGCGCCAAAACGGGAGGTGTGCAAAGCAGTGCTGGGCTGAACACTGTTCATTCCTCACTTTTTTTATTTTACAGGTAATCATGAAGGACAAAAATGAAAACAAGAATGAAACAGCTCCGAAAAAGGAAGGGTGCGTTGTCTGAGCCTCCCTAATGTGGAATATTTGCTAGCGCACTGTGAAAGTGCTGGTGATCTTCACTGGCGGGATCACCACAATCTTGTTCCGTAGCGGAGTGGAAAAATGAATCAAAACCAGCGGTTAGTTCTGCAAAATATAATTCGCACTTTATAAAAAAAAAGTCGATGTGTGGAGATTCGTAGGGTTAATTAGAGATCTGCGAACTGTGTAAGTGGGTGCTGGGAAACTATATTATGCGGCATCGGTAAAGGTGATAGCTGGCAAAGAGATGCAAGTAAGGGTATACTTAGCTATTATTTCATGGCTGAGACAGTTGTTGGAAATCTGCAGTCGTAAAGAAAGCAGTGTTTTAGAAGGTCTTGAAGGACCTGGAGAGAATCTGTTCTACGCAGCAGGGGCACGAATAATTTCAGGCTGGACAGGCCATGAACCTGATCAGTCAGGTGGGTGGTAATCCATGTGACTCAGACAGATGTCGGTTCCACCGGAGGCATGCTTTTATTTCAACTTTAATATTTTTCAGCTGTCTGCAAACATTATCCATGTTGCTGTCTATTATGAGTAAAAAAGAAGAGTACGAATATTTTCCAGTGCGTTTCCTGACATTTAAGACAATTGGCTTGCTTTGTATAGGCCACGGAGATTCGTGGTATGCTGGGCACTGTTATCGATAACCGACATGCCTGCTTTAAAAGTAATTTGCTTCACCTTATCTCGATGTTTACTCAAGTTTTCTCTAAAACACAGGTCGCACAAGCCCGGCCATATACTCGAAAATTGAACACTTTCCATAATTGCACTGACACTGGCACGTAAAAATCTACTCAGTTGATTGAAAGGTAAACAACTGCCCAGTTCTCTCTTTGACGTTCCAAAATATTAATATTAAGTCACGGGATTATCTACTTTATGCTTTTTCGCTCATTGCGATTCGCGACGACGAAAAAGAAGAAAAAAGTGGAGCGGTTTAGTATTTTTCGCTGCAGTTACTATTGTGGCGGATGAGTTTACTGTTATAACTGTGAAGATCGTGTGTATAAAAAAGTCACAGCAAAAATGCTGTAAGCGATTTTCTAGTCACGTACTTACGCCTGAACGTCGGCCTTTATTTCCTCAACCATACTCATGGTTGTTTTCCCAACCATGATTGGATTTCGACCAAAACTTTCTACGCAGGATGTAATGCTTCAGCTCAAGCATCAGATTATTGAGGCAAAAACGCGGGACACCAGAATAATTCTTGGACGACCTGGAAAAGGCCTTTGACAATGTCAGACATGATGCGATCTTGGAGAACCTACATGAACTCGGGGTGGGAGCCCGCACCTTCAACTATATCCGCGACTTTCTTTCAGGTAGGAAGGCGCATTTTCAAGTAGGAGGTCTCCACTCGCATGACTTTCCCCTCGGCAACAAGGGCACCCCGCAGGGATCGGTCCTATCACCATTTCTCTTCAACGTTGCAATGTTGAAACTTCCACACGTATTAGCGCAGGTTCCGCAACTCCACCACAGCCTCTATGCTGACGATATCACCTTGTGGACCGCCGAGGGCAATGATGCCGAAATCGAGGAGAGACTACAGCATGCAATAGATATCGTGGGGAACTATGTAGACCCTAGGGGGCTGCGGTGCTCTCCAGCCAAATCTGAATTTCTCATATTCCGCAACATCAGATCCCTTGCGCAAACCCCACCGGCCATCGAACTCAGTATTCGCGGAGTCCCCATTCCTCGAGTGCCCAAAATTAAAATCTTGGGCCTAATTCTACAAGAACACGGCTTCAATGGTGACGTAATTCGGAAGCTACAGGGAACCTCGCAGCAAATTATGCGACTCATTCGCCGCATTAGTAACCGCCACTCGGGCTTGAAGGAAAGCAATACTCTCCGTTAAGTACAAGCCTTTGTGATAAGCCGCATAGCTTACGTATGCCCTTACCTACATCTCAAGTCAGCTGAAAAAGAAAAAGTGGAGGCCATAATCAGAAAATGCGTCAAACAGGCAGTTGGGCTACCCATGCACACAGCGACTGAGAAAGTGTTAGGTCTCGGTCTTCATAACACCCTAAGCGAGATTAATGAAGCGGTAACCGTCTCGCAGTACGAACGACTATCGGCCACACCAGCTGGCAGACACATTCTGTCCACACTAGGCATAACATACGAACGACAAGACGGACCCACAACTGACCTTCCCAAACATATACGCCAGCTTCTGGTCATTCCTCCACTACCTCGGAACATGCACCCAGATTTCCACGCTGAACGTCGTACAGAGAGAGCCAAATCATTAGGCAAACGCTTTCTTAATGATACCTCTGTGGTATATGTAGATGCGGCAGATTCTTCGGCTGACAAGATGGTAGCTGTGGTCACCACGGAACGTGGTACACTCATAACTGGGGGCACCATACGCACTCAGCACACACATGTTGGAGAAGAAACAGCCATTGCTCTAGCCATTGTGGGATCCTCGGCAGAAACCATTGTCAGCGACTCAAAATTGGCAATACGTAACTACACGTTTGGAAGAATCTCCCCACAAGCAGCACGGATTCTGCTAAATTATCAGCCCACGCGGCGCATTCGCCTAATCTGGACGCCTGCTCATGCTTCCCTTGCTGGTAATGAGGCGGCTCATAACCTAGCTTGAGAACTGTCCCGCCGAGCTGGGTCGTGCAGCCCGCCCGTCCTATGCTCTGGCAAGGACAGGTTGTTTTCTTACAGAGAAATCCTGCAGCACTACAGGCTTGCAAGACTCAGATTCCCCCCAGCAGATAAAACGCTCTCCAAGCAACAGGCCAAAGCCTGGCGTAAACTTCAAACTAACACCTATCCAAATCCCCAATTGTGTAGCTTCTATTCGGAAGGACTCTACTCAAACAAATGCAAAAATTGTGATGCGAAAGCCGATCTAAATCATATGATCTGGAACTGCCCGCAGTCCCTACCCGCGAGTCACTTCATTACCGACTCTGCTCATTGGGAGGCTCTATTGCTCAGCCCCGACCCGGGGACACAGATCAAGCTCCTCCAGCTGGCTGAAGACGCCGCCGCTGCCCAAGGGATAGCGGCCGCCGTTTAAGCGGGGGGCGACTTCGTGTCGCTCCTCTATATCCGCTGGAAATAAAGTTTCACAACCAACCAACCGCCTAACTCCTGCAAATTATTCTTAGGATTCCCCTTCCTTTAATTACACGACAAGTGCCACACACAAAGAAACTAATCTTCGGTTTTTGTCATCAACACCAGACAAGGAAAATTCCTTTTTGGAAAGAAGACGGAAATCTTCCAATATTAGTCGCTAATTATGGTCATATATATTTGTTTATTCCTCCTCGCACTTTTTTTCTCTCACGGTGAACACAAAGTCAACATTGTTATTTCATTCAGACATCTTTCCTGCACTCGAACTTTTTAATTTCTATTGTTTGAAAGTCGAACATTGCTCAACACTATTTTTTGGCAGGGTGTTTAATGGCTCAGCGCATTGGAGGGTAAGTAGACTAAGATAAACTATACATATCTTTAGACAGCCACTCTCTCTTTGCTAGACTGTTATTTTTCTCCCTCCTGTATTGCCAGCGTGACCTTTGATACCACCATTATGCACTGGATGTTTCTATTAAAAACATTTTGTGTTTTGTATTATCACGAGGTAAATTCCCACTCTTGATGAAAGAGGTCAACCCCTTCCAAGCTGAAATCAAATATCAATATCTTCTCTGGCCAGGCAGCTCGTACCATGCCGCAATCAGGGTTCTGTTAAGCCAATGCTTTCTTCATTGATTCTTTTCCCTCTCATCATTAGTACACTAATGCCTTGAACGATAGGGCTAAGATCTTGAAAGCAATGTTGTTTTCCGGGTTAGCTATGCTTACCGAATGGGAAAAGACAAAACAGTGTAGCTGGAGAGGGTCTTTACAAACCACTGCCCTGTGTAAGCAGCAAGAACAGAGAGTCCTTTGATAACTAAGCGGTCGCCAATTTCTGGAGCGGCTGGAATGTAAATTTTATGATTGCATTTTAACGGATCTCATAGTTTATTCAAATAACATGAATTTCACGGCTCCCACTAGAACATTGTTTACGAACTGAGAATTTGTTTCCTATGTGTTTCAAATATTTCGCTCACTGGATCAGGTGTAGTTAGCGGGAATAGCGCTTCATACACTGACTCTAACATGACATCTCGTCTGAGGCCTTGTTTTGGCCTTTTCTTTACACCTCAGCCTTTTTGATCTTAGCCTCTAATTCATTCGGGACATTAAAACTAGCGTTCAAACAGGTTTAAAATCCCGCGTGGACGGAACACACCCCTCAGAAATATGCACAAGATGCTATAGCGTTTGAAGTATTCTGCAACATATTTCTTGCTGGGTGGTAAAGTGATTTAAGGGCATGCGAAGGAGCTTTCAGTTCTGAAGAGGAATGGTCTGCTATTTTTTTCTATGGCCAAGCGCGTTTCCCTTATGTTTTCTTGACAAAAAATGTTCTGAAGGCTGCACGGAAGTATTGTTGAGAGGAAGTACACAGAAAATAGGAGTTAAGAGATGCTAGCACCACTTCATTTCCAGTTTTTGCGCTCACCGTTTCATTGTTCACAACCAGCAACCTTCTCCCTATTATTGATAGTGTATGTTGCGCAAGGTCTTAGAATATTACCATCAGTAAAAATATGGCTTACATACGGTTGGCATCTGAAATAGATTCCCTCTCTAAAGCATGCACAATTGTGGCAGTTACCAAGATTATATCCAAGGTTTCAGTCACCTCTTAAGGGTAAACACAAGACCTCCGGTGCCGGGCTTAAAAGCCTCCTTTGTTGCCTAGCTGCATCAAGTTTCTGGGCTTTCAGGTGGCAATATTCTTAATTCAACAAAAGTAAGCATTCAATAGATGTCGCCTGAGTCGACCGCGAGGCTTGGGAATCATGCCCTGCTAATGAACGGGAGTGCGCTAAAGGATAATAATAATAATTGGTTTTTGTAGAAAGCAAATGGCGCAGTATCGGTCTCATATATCGGCGGACACTAAAGGATAGGTTGCAGTTTTTTACTCTCTTTTGGGTAATTTATAATCACAGCAAAGGGTTAGCTTTCTAAAAATTAAAGTCAGCTGAAGTGGTGCACTGAAATGTAATGTAGCATTCTCAGCTTAAATCTTTATTAAAATATCATTCTTCAACATTATCTTACCTTTCATGTTATACTCCCAGGAGAGGATTTGAATAACACAGAAAGACGATTAAATGCGTGCCTCCGCAACATTTCCTTCCAGTGCCGCTGGATTACTTTGGGACGCAGTCTGCTGCCTAGTGTTGGCATGCCTCGCTTACTCATTAGAAATTCTTTAGCTATCTCTGCAATCCCAACATGAGCCTTCTAGCATGGCGGCTCCGTTGTGCCGTGGTCGCCGCCGCTGTAACTGCATTAAAGTTGCCTACAATGAGTAAAAAGTTTAACGACTCCTGCTCGGTGCTCGAGAAAATCGCTTTCTACAAAGTCAATTGCTAGCAGTGAAAAACTTCAGAGAAAAGCGGTGTCCAGCGGCACGTAGTAGCGATGCCGGCCAGCTCCTATTTTCGGCAAATTTATTCAAATATTCATCGACAGACAGTCAGTTTTCTTCGTATGATGACCAGAAAAAACAACCTGAGCGTTCCAAGTCGCATTCGATCAAGTTCGTCACACCATTCTCCCAAAGCCACAATTTCTCGCGCAAGTTGAGAATGGTAAGAGGAGTTGGTTGCAGGACTGAGATTTTAATATGACTGACACACCGAGGCATTTATTTTGTATATAAGGTGGTTCACAATAAAGGAAAATAATAGGCGAAACTCTCTTTCTATGCTCTTTTAACGCGTCAATACTATAGCCATCCACCGCATTAGTGTCACCAGAGTATGACCGAACGCAAAGTCATTACTTTCCAATTATGTGGCCTGCTTGCATATGATATCACGTGCAAGATAATCAAGGCTTCATGGACTCGCAAGCGACATTGTGTGCGCTAATGAGTAGTCTCGGCTGATGACCCATTAACCGAGAGCCAGCGGCTGTTGTTCTTCATACAGAGAGCTCAGAGAGGGAATCGTTTCGTTCCACGGAACGCCTCTGAATGGCGAAAACGTCGCCTCTTGCCCCTGTCTTGACATCTCACAAATCTCCGGAAATTATGCCACGCAGGTGAAGGGAAACATGTGAAGAACACTTGAGAGTCTGCAGAGGATATCTTGAGGTCTCCGAAATTTATTCCGCAAGTGTTCCATAGACTTCGTCTTCTTCGTCCTGCTTGTCTGTGCTCGGCAGACACTTGAAGAAAGCAGCGCAGTTCGTCGGGCCTCAATAAGTTCGTTATATATTCTGCTTTGCGCACAGTACTTTTTTCTGGCTGCAGTTCGTACATCTAAATATTTGTTTAGGGAAATAAGGAAACCCAAAGATTCCTTATTTTTCCACCACCTCTTTTCTTCTTTATGCCTCCTTTCGTTTTCTACCCTTCTAATACAATTTTTTTCCTGATTTCAGCGTTGCTTCCGGCAGTTATAATGCTGGAAGCTTCTTTCTAGTTTTTGTATGGCATAGTTCCCAACTGTCCCTTTCTATGTATACGCGTACTCTATGCCTACCATCGACCGTTGTATTCTCTCATATTTAGATGCATTGTGAATGAAATAAAAAAATTTTTGGCTTACGATGCACGCCAGATGTAACTATTTTGAGCTCAGTGAGCGAGAATTTGGAGGTCATTGCAAGGAAATCTGCAAAAAAAGTAATTTTTGGTATTTTAAGGTATGCGCTTTAGCTTGCTGATGCAAGAAGCATGCAATAATTACGGATAATACTTTGTCCTGTAATGTAATTACGCTGATCATGCTCTTGATAATCCTCAGATTTTCCTCTTTTAACTTTTGGCCAGACTTCGCTTCCTCTGCTACCGAAGCCAATTGTAGAGTTTCATCATTTTCTGTAAATGCTAAAATCATCTAATCAGTTAATGCAATCTTTTTCGAATCAGGAAATCCCTCTCCCGTTGATATCATTTCTGCGAATGCTCATTCCTTCTGTGCAGTGAAACACGTTTTCTTTACCTGATGTTGAGCGCGTTTGTCAGCGGCAGTGTAGCTCTACTGATACTGCCTTCACCTTCAGCTGAAATCAACACGCAATCTACTGACAAATAAATCTGAACATGCCACTTTATGGTTAGAGGTGAATTGGGGCACTACTGCAGATTAAGAAAGACAAGTCATGCCGCTGATGATATTTAACTCACTTTGCCTACTCAAGGCATTTATAACTTAGGGCGATGTCTTCCTTTTTTTTTGTTCCCATAAAAGTTTCAAGCCTCTCTTCCAAGCTCCGGGCATCTCCGAAACAGCTTGACTTTCCCGCAAAGCTGTAAAGACTATATAGACAACGGAGGAGTACCTGGTACTTGCAAATCAATAACTGGCACCCCGTGCCAGACGATCGAAGACCCTCTACTTCGAGAGTTTTTGTTACAGCACTCATGCCATATTTTCTGACAAATCATGTTGTCTAAACCAGGCACTCTTTCTGAATAAAGATCTTGCATGCACGTTCCCGCAACAGCTGTCCAAGTAATTGTACTGCAGATATATCTACCAAGGTGCAGGCGACCTAAACCTTCTTTCAACTTGCTGCTGATTCTGAACGTGCACCATACAATGCCAACGTCCCTCATGTTGGCAATGAATGTGGGCCTGGCAACGAAGCAACGAATAATAATAATAATAATTGGTTTTGGGGGAAATGAAATGGCGCAGTATTTTTCTCATATATCTTTGGATACGTGAACCGCACCGTAAGGAAAGAGATAAAGGAGGGAGTGAAAGAAGAAAGGAAGAAAGAGGTGCCGTAGTGGAGGGCTCCGGAATAATTTCGATCCACGAATGAAATGCGTTTTATCAGAGAGCGCTTGATCAGCACGGTTTGAAAGGCTAGTGTAGGGAGGATCGTGCACCTCCACTGCGAGGACTGAAGCCGCGGCGATGAAAGGGTCTCGATTTTTGCTACGCAGAGCCGCATGCCTCGGTGGCAGGGATTATGCTCCTCTGCTCTGGCTATAATAATTATAATTGGTTTTTTGGGGGGAAAGGAAATGGCGCAGTATCTGTCTCATATATCGTTGGACACCTGAACCGCGCCATAAGGGAAGGGATGAAGGAGGGAGTGGCCGGAGTCACAAAAGCCGAGAGGCGAGGAGGTGAAGTGAAATGAGCGCTTAGCGAAGAGAGTAAAACTCCACGTGTGCACACTTGTTTACGAAAGAATGAAAGGAAGGAAGATGATTCCGTTCCCTGCTCCTCATATTTGTGCAAGCTCACCGAAGGCAGCGGAAACGACGCTGAGGTCTAGAGCCTTTTTTATTTTTTATTAATTTTTGGGAAAGGAAATAGCGCATAGTATCTGTCTCATATATCGTTGGACACCTGAAACACGCCGTAAGGAAAGAGATAAAGAAGGGACTGAAAGAAGAAAGGAAGAAAGAGGTGCCGTGGTGAAGGGCTCCGGAATAATTTCGACCACCTGGGGATCTTTAACGTGCACTGACATCGCACAGCACGCGGGCGCCTTAGCGTTTTTTCCTCCATAAAAATGCAGTCACCGCGGTCGGGTTCCTGCGTTTTTCGAAGCAGCTTTCCACCCTCAAGCGCTCCCCGTGAAATAGCATGGTGAAGACGCCACCCCTGCGAAATGCAACCGCGGTAAGATAAAATCGAGGAAAGAATTGTTTGTTCAGTAACTATTCGCTTTTGGAACGCCGGGGTGTTTTTGTAATATGTGCGAAAAAGTCCAGGTAGGTTTCCTGGCTGAGTACCAAAGCACCGGCCTCAGCTTGCGTCAAATAACGCTTAAAAATTATCCTGTAGGTTATAGTGTGCGCGGTTTTGTTCGTGAATAAATTTTATTACCCTTACGTTTCTAATGGTTCTCGCATTCGGCCGGGGCCCAAGAAGCTTCTCAGTTTAAAATTTTTATTTACACGTGCGCATGAATTGCACGTTAACTAGATCAGGCGTTGCGAACTCAATATCATTGCGAAAAGAATACAAGTTTCTCAAGACAGTGTAAAGTAGTACATTTTTCTAGATAGAGCTTGTCTGCTTTCCTGTCTCAGATTGTTTTAAAGCAACACTTGTGTACCTCGGAATTGCGGAAGAGAGTAGCGCCACGGCACGCGAATATATATCTGTTCTTGAGCACTCGTGCTACATCAGCGAAAAACACAGCAAAGAGAAAGCCTATACGATTTCAGTACGCAAGGGAGCTCCATGGGTCAGCCTTGTATGTGCGTAATGTTGCCGACATTTTCAGCTGCATCGAAATAAGCTTGAAAAATTGCCAAAGATAATACTAAGAGCGTGCAGTACTTTTTTTTTGTTCGAATTTGAAATTATACGACCCTCAACGACCATTCATTTCATCGTGCGCACTGGAATTCATATGAAGGTATTTTAAAGCACCCTAAAGCCGGTCATGGCGTCCAAATAAAGTGACCTTTCTTGTTGCTTTTCTAGTGCGAGCTCATAGGCTGCTGACATTTTTCGGACACCGATTCATTTACTGCGTGTTTACTTCATGCTAACTTCGAAAGATGCTTTTCGCAGTTTGCTTTCAAACTGCTTCTGCTTCTTCGAGTGGCATAGTTATTACATCGTCAGGGCCGTCCTCAAGATTGTGCCAATATTATTAGTCAATATATTAACGCGAAGCAAAAGCTTCTGTAAATCCGTCTTTCGATTCGATTAGTGAAAAAGTATTTTACGACCACACAGGTTCTCTGTCTAAACGCTTGCAAAAGGGCGCGGCCATTAAAGCGCAGCATTTGAACCCCCCCCCCCCCCCCCCCAAAATGCTAGAAAAATGATTGTATTAGAATAAACAGGAGGAATAGAAACAAAACACTTACAACTAGGGTGAGATAAGAGGCATGTAGAAGGTTAGAGCTTGTTTCCGACCCCTCCTTGCTAAAACAGCATGCTTCTCCGGAATTCAGTCTCAAAACCTTTCGCCAATCCTCACATTTTTCTCCGCGTCGGAGGCCCATTGTACGCGGATGGTAATAGCGTAATACCTTGGGCATGCTCGGCAGAATAAGCCCTCGAGAATGGCCCACCTGCGCCTCCGATTTGCAACGGGCGTTTGTTCTGACAGCGTCAATGAGAAACTGTTTCAGACAACAGCGAGTCCGTAAACTTTATCCATATCTTTTTCGTCGAAAATTCTCCATGCTTTCACATTAGGCGCGGAGGAAATGTAAAGCACGAGTTTTTTTTCCGGCTGTTTCATGCTCTCTATTTTTATGCGCCTTATGTGTTTATTGCTGCTGAAATGGCCTCACGCATTCGCCGACAGGATAAGTGTCTTGCCTGAGTGTAAGAGTCGCGATAGCACTAATGTCTTGAATGTAGACACAATCCAACAGTTCAAATCTTACGTGCCATTTTGCTTGTTCCAAATGCGCTAGCATATATTTAAACTGGCTGTGTTGTAAGAAGAAACTCGGTTATTCTGTATAATTACACTTAAAGTGCCACCGCAGGGTCTGAATATTATGCGAACTGATGGGGGTTCACTGGATAGGTTGAAGAATAGCGCAGTTCTTCCTTCATTGACCTGAAATTTAAGCCTAGAAACTGCTTTCGCTCTAGAGTTTCAATAAAATATTTCGCATTTACTTTAACTAAAAAATCAGTTACTACTAGAATTGCCTCACATCAATATCTTAAGGTATTTCCAGCGGTTTCAGTTCGCAAAATTTCTAACGCGGGCCTTTAGTGCGACGATGTATCTGCTCATAAAGCTGTGTTTTGAGGTAGCGGGCTGTGCATAATGGTACGTTAACGTTTATCACACTGAAAAACAAACCTCTCTTTTAACTCCTAAGGCACCTTTATATATAAAAAAAGAGACGTATATTATTAAGTCACATTATGGATCTGGTGAAAACGAAAATAAAAGGACCATTTTGGACTTTCATGGCATTGAGACAAACACAGACAAAGCCATCTGACGGGTTCTGAACGTATGCTGAGATAACCAGCACGTATTGACTGACTACTCGACATGTACACGTCTTGCGCCGCTTAAAGGAGAACTTATTACAACTCTATTTACTTTAGGTTTCACTAAAATTATTTACCTGGCTTTTTTGTGCTATGCTCATGTTTCTACTTCATCAAAAGACGCGTTTATTATTGAGAAATTTGTTTTAAGAATTTTGTAATTTCTCAATTGAAACAAGCGATTGCAAAGGGAAGCCGTGATATAAACATTTTAAAGAGGATGACGGTGTTGGTTAGCCTCAAAGATTCGCGCGCATAAAACCTTATTGACGTCACCGCAGCTTGCTTGCGAAAACGGCTGTTGATGGCGACACATGCATTACCCATTGTTTACCTCTCTTAGATATAAAAGCACTATTCCCTGTAAACGCAACGTCTTTGTGATTACAACGTGATAATCAATCGATACTGCCCAACAGCAGTTCGTCGTCTGGGTTGCTTGCGCGGCCTTGGTCTGTCACTGAGCGCGGGCAAATCGGTGGCCATGGCCTGCGTTTCGCGCTCGCGCGCGCACCTTGCGCCACTGTCACTGGACGGGACTCCGATTCCTTGGCGTAAATCGGTGCGGTACCTTGGCCTGGACATCGACTGGCGCCTTTCCTTCCGCCCCGCGGCGACCAAGGCCTGTCTGCAGATGAAGAGGATCACCGCCGCCGTGCACAAGCTCACCGCTCGAGGCCAGGGCATCTCCCAGCAAGCCGCGCTGCGTCTATACAATGCCGCAGCTTTGGGGGCGGTGCTCTATGCGCTGCCGCTCGTCACGGTGCGCAAGCCGTGCTGGAAGAAGCTCGAGCTTCAGCACCGCAAGTCCCTGCGCGTGTGCCTAGGCCTGCCCAAAAACTCGCAGTGCGCCGCAACGTTGGCCGAGGCAGGAGCGTGGCCCCTTGAGCTCCAAGCAGCGCGCAGGGCACTGAATCACATCGATCGGCTTCACCGCGCACCGGACGGCGGCTCGCTGCTGCAGCGTATGCGCTCGCATCCGCGCTCACGAATGGGCGCGGCGCTGCTCGAGTATGAGCAATTGACCCAAGGCCCACCCCCCTACGGCTCTTGCGCGCCCTGGCCTGCTGCCTCGGAGGTACAGCGAGAGATCGTCGGCATCGCGGGAAAGCGGAGCACACCCCTCTGCGCTGTGCAGCAGCTGGCCAGAGCCGTCATACACGAGGAGCTCCAGGACCATCTCCTCGTGTACACCGACGGCTCAGTGGCCCGCGACAGCTGCTCCCTTGCTGCGGCGGCCACCATCCCCGCCCTGCGACTGCACAGCCAGCAACACGCAACCTTCCTGGGCTCCTCCACCACGGCGGAGTTGATGGGGATCCGGCTCGGGCTGGACCTGCTGCTCACCCTCGGCCCTCCGCCGCCCAGGAGTGCTCTGCTGTGTGACTCCCGCGCCGCCCTCAGCCGCCTGCAATCTAACGGCCGCGGTACCCCACTAGTGCGGGAAATTCGCTCGCGCATCGAGCGCCTCGCGCAGAGAGGTTGTGCCGTGCGTGCACAGTGGGTGCCCGGTCACTGCGGCATCGCCGGCAACGAAGAAGCTGACGACCTCGCGACCGCTGCACACCAACTACCTGCCAGCGATCTGCCCCTTGCGCTGGAGGACGTGCGTGCGGCCATTCACGACCATCTCCGAAAGCAGCACCCCGACCCACGCATCGCGGGAGGTGAGCGCATCGACAGTGTCACCGGCTGTCGCGCACTTACACGGTCGCAACGTGCAATGATCCTCCGCGCGCGCATTGGCTGCGTGTGGCCCGGGGAACGACGGGTGCGGCACGGAATCGCGATGAGTGATGTGTGTGACGGATGCGGTGCAGTGGAAACACTAGAACATCTGCTCCTTCGCTGCTCCGCGTTCGCCGATGCTCGTCGCGATATGCTCGCGGCCTATAGGGCGCAGGGCATACTACCAGACTCCATCAAGACGCTATTGTGGCCGCAGGGCAGTGCGCGCACTCGTGAGCGAACTTTGGTGAGCCTCTGTGCATTCCTCGAACACACGGGCTTGACGTCCCGGCTGTTCTCCGTCAGGTAGTTACACGCAGTGACCGAACGCTCCGCGAGTTCTACCTTGAACGATTAATAACTGGACGCCCCACTCCAGTTGTAACCTACACAGTGCTGTGCGCGTGTGTGATTTAATTCCTCTAAACTGAACTAATCACGCGCACAACCTGGACACATTACTTATTGTGTAAATAGTTTGTACATATTACTTCTCCCCCTGTCCTCTATTCCTGTCCCCTCACCTCTTTCATTTCATTTCTCCATTCTGCCTGCTGTCCTTTATTTCCGCTGCCCCAGCTCAGGTGCTTCAGTATCGATGGCAGATGCCGGGGCTAGCAAAAATCTTTTCCTTCCTTTTTACTATTATTTTCAATAAAACCACTACCACCACCACCACCACCACAAATGAGCACAACACACGTACCAGCTTATGAAACATCTGAGTGCCGGTTAAATGGCGAACACAACAAGCATTAATAACATTTTGCAAATAAGTGAGCTCTTATTGGTGGGGCTTCAGCGGAAGCAACATGGTTGATGACCGTCGTGATGAATCCATCAATATATTTAAAAATTGATCACAACCAGTGCTTTCTATAAAGAAGGGCCGGAGCGAGCACAGCGGACTCAATAGCCCACTTATATGCCGAAAAATCTATTGCACTTGCGCGATTCGCACTCGACGTTCGAAAATTATTAAAGAACATTAGTACTTTCAATCGTTTTCCTGTGGAGAGCCGAATAAGAATGTGTGTTCACCAAGATTTCTTATTCCTGCACTTTTCCCACAAATATGCGACAGAACGACACTGGAATAACATTTCAGTGTTTTTCCAGTGCACTGCAGACTGCGTGGTATGAAGCACTGGCTACATTCTGAAATTCCCGGACTGAAACTGGCTCACAAATAATCATAATAATCATCATCTACCCTAATACGTCCACTTCCGGGAAAAGGCCTCACCGTACGGCCATCTATTAACACTACACGTGTCCTGTTTTTTCTGCGGCAACCTTAGCCTCGAAAAGTTCCCATTCTGCCCAAATTACTGTTTCTCGCTAATTCACATACCCTTTCCTGTAAATACAACCCTATTGGCCTGAGCGAGCACGGATTATCTGACCTGCACATGAGATGCTCTGTCCGTGATCATTTTTTCATAATTTCAATTGGAATATCATTAAATCTCGCGCTTCTTCCGAAGCCTTTCCGGCTCTCTAACTATCCCTTAAAGATATTCTTATAATTTTTTATCATATAGCTCTCTGCGATGTGGCCAAATTAATTTCAGGCCTTTTTCGTTAGACTGAAAAACACCGCGAGGTTTTTCAGGTATAGAAAACACAAGTAGATGGGGCATTCTCGGCACACAGATAACGATAAAATAAGCAAATGAAAGAATTTCGCCCATGTCAGAATAAATAATGAGCGACATCTAAGGGAGACAGGTTGCCTTGAAAACACCTCGGTCTGGTGTTGACAAGTAGACAAAAAGTGACTCAGAATCTACATCAGAAAAAGTAATGCGAAGCCACGCGTCCTTTAATAATAATAATAATTGGTTTTTGGGGGGGGGGAAAGGAAATGGCGCAGTATCTGTCTCATATATCGTTGGACACCTGAACCGCGCCGTAAGGGAAGGGATAAGGGAGGGAGTGAAAGATGAAAGGAAGAAAGGGGTACCGTAGTGGAGGGCTCCGGAATAATTTCGACCACCTGGGGATCTTTAACGTGCACTGACATCGCACAGCACACGGGCGCCTTAGCGTTTTTCCTCCATAAAAACGCAGCCGCCGCGGTCGGGTTCGAACCCGGGAACTCCGGATCAGTAGTCGATCGCCCTAACCCGAATGCTGATTCTTTCCTCTCGACACGTGTTTGCACCTAACGCATTCTAAACCAGAAAAGAAACAGAGAATAGAGAAACGGGAGAAAAGGACAGAAGAACTGGCATGAACTTGGGTTGCACTGACAGTTCTGCACTGACTTGACAGAGTCGTTAAATTCGTAAAAGCACACGAGACGATGGAAGATACAAAAGCGGGTTCTCGCAGTTTAATGGGACGCCTTCGAGACGGTAGCTTTGCATAAAATATAACGCATTGCCGAACTCCATTCCGCTTCAGCGTCTCTGCTGTTTTCGGAAAAAAAAAGAAGACAGTGTTTGCCACGCTTGGCTTGATGTTGTGATGTTCTAAGCAGCAACTTGGATTGTTCGTAGTTTATCTGTGTGCTTTCTGTCTCGGCCCTAAAAGACGTTAGTTATAAGTAGTATTTTCTTTCTTCCGGTAGACGTTTAAAGCCTGCGCTAAAACAACATCCTTTAAGACGCCCTTGGAAACTGATGTTTATTGAAAGTACCTCGCGTGCTATTTTCCCGTCTCCTCTGAAAAAAAATTGCTTTGCTTTTCAACCTTGAAGCAGAAAGCTAGTTGAATGCTTGCATTATTAGTGGCGCTTTCTGGAAGAAGAAGAAAGAAGAGCCCCACGCTGGATACCCCATCTTCCCCGTCCACCCTTTTCTCATACACGCACTGTTACCTCTTGCTTTTGGTGTCAAAGTTCTGTTCATGAATGATGTATTAAACCTAACCCTTCGTCAAGAAATTATTTTCTCAGAACCGATTTAGCAGGGACAGCGAAGGTAATAAAAGAAAAGATGAAGGCATATCGCATGTCGGTGCGCACCTGTGCTTCAAAAAAAAAAAAAAACCATGATGGCCTAGCTTTGGTAGGCCTGGGTATAACCCTCCTGCATGTTTGCAAACCAACGAGGTGGCGCTGCAGTCGCTAGCGGGCTCGCGGTAGGCAAAAGGCCAGAGAGTGGCGTCGCGGGGACGTGTTGAGAGCGGGTTTTCGAGGCTTGCAGGCGTGTTTCCATTTTCTGCGAACCACAGCGATGGTTGATGCTTCCAACTTAGTAATTTCTCGAAGTACACGAGCCCGCGTTGGCCACGTGCAGCGTATTCAGAGAAATAGTTTGCCACTGTGTATTGTATATATGGTTAGTAGTAAACATGTAGAAAGCGTTTCTGTCGTTGATTTATACACTAGGCATTGAATAAAATAAGTTTTGACACTCTGCACTAGCCAGAATGATCTTACATCGGGACAGCAGTGAGATGAAGTGCTGGCGTTGTTTCGGTGGAGCAGACGTGCTCTCACCGTCTGCTGACATACGTACGTGTCGCGGTGCGCGAAAAGTGGGGACAGCGTCGTGTTCTCGGTCTCCTCTGTCTCGCTTAAGCGCTTAGCCGCATGATCACGCACCAGCTAGGCCGACGTCTCCTCTGGTAAACTGGTCGATTTGGTGAAAAATTTTTTTCTGGAATTATTTTCTTTCCTAGCCCTGGAGTCTTGTTTCGTGACGAAAAATTATAGCAAAATGTTCAGTACAAATTTATAAATTACGCTTTCTAGATGTGTGGTCATCGAAAATTATGAGGTAATTGCATTGATTTCAGTGCCGCATTTCTTTGACCGAAGCGAAAGCGGAGAGGCCATAAACGAGGGAATCAACTTTAAGGTTCGTTTTCTGACCTCTCATATTTTTTGCGACTGGCATCACTCACACCTTCGTGATTCCGTAACGCATGAAAATAAAATGATTCTATTGGTCGCAAACTATTCCTGAGACGTTGGGGAGCGTAATAAATCTCTGGATTTTTTTTCCTGCACGTGCAGTACCATGTTAGTTATTTTTGTAAGAAACGTTTTCATGTAACTATGCATGCATAAGTACTGATCATCTAAATAAAGAACTAACCACGTCATCATACAGAACAGGGCTCTGTGTACATGCAGGCATAAAAAAAATTGCGCACTTTCTACTCAATTATTGAAGACCTTGGGGTGACTTGATGAGGGTGTTAATTATAATTACTCAGAACTGCTCCAGGTATAGCTGAGAATAAAGCGCATTACTGAAACTAGCGTAGCAGTTTCATATTTGCAACAATTTTAGTTACATATCGCATGCATAAATGACGAAAACACTTTTCATTTCCGCATCCCCTCTCAATCTCGCCACGTGTCTGTTAGTAGCACGCCTACGGCTGCTTCTTTCCAAACAAGCTTCGCGATCATGTACTACCTCATGAAACATGAAACATGCAGGATGCAATGAAAAAGCACGTGGCGTTTAGCACACTTAAGGTACGCTATTCTAAGCACGCCAACGCGACCGCGCAAGGTTGGCACAACTTACCAGACTTCTTTCTACTCGAATCAAATAATTCCGTCGGACACATAAAGAAACAGTTTCAAGTAAATATCAAATGCCACAAAACGCGCCATTAAAACAAGCCGTGCTATAAACAAAAGAACGCATCCCTTGGGGGCGAGTGAACCTGCCGGCGCCCCTTGCACACCGGCTCAATGTGATAAATACGTGTGCAGCTACATATGTGCTTTTTTTCCTTGCGCAATTATCAGCCTACTATCCTGACGTTCAGGTGAATTAACGCAGCAATTCGCATGCTATTAAGTGCATTGAGTGGCAGTGCCGATGGACTCCCATACTTCGCGCTTTACTACCGTGGCCCATTGCGTGTTAGCAAGTTTCCTGATGCGGTATTTATATGCGAGAAACCTGTCAAGGGTAATTATAATTTCCTTTTATGCTACTACGCGGATCCCACAGATGCGCAGCTGGTCAATACATGCCGCTTCCGCAGTGCGCAGGCTTGATGCAGCCGCCGGTAGCTGGGGTAGGCACGGGCAGGCGGAACCTGTTTTGCCTACCATGCGAAAGTCGCTGCTGACATCAGGGCCACCGCATCTTCGTGACGTCGTGGGGTGAAGGAGGTTTATACGTAGCGAAAGCGTGGCGACATTTGGTTCGGAAGAGTCAATATATGAAAGGCACGCATTCACTACATGCGCCTTTATTCATGATTAAACCTTGAGCCGTCTTGGCTTTGCTGGGACTATTTAGTCTCTGCAAGAGCCGCATGATGGAGCGCCACGCAGAAACACCACGGTCGTCGGAATCTTTGTTTCGTGAACGATGCGCTTTGGTGCGGGTAGTATAAGCTGCCCTGGAAGAGCCGCCTAGCTGGCTCCCCTATCTGGATGCATGCGTGTGCCTCCCAGACTTTTTATGTTTTGCAAGGAGAGGTCATGCAGGGGTAAGGTGGCCTGGTGTTTTGTGGCGTAAGCATGTTTAGACTTTTCTTTTCGGCAATATTTCCATGCAATAAAGGAAAAAAGAGAGCCGTCGTGGCGGAGCTGTAGCGTCTCCGCCTCAAACGCCAAAGGCCCTGGTTGTATTCCTAGCCTCGACACAGGGTGTTTTTTTATTTAGTGAGTGTGCGGGGCTTCGGTGGCTCCCGTCGCCGACCACGTGGTTGGTCACGTTGTCGGTCACGCGTTGCGGAGCAGCTGCCGGCGGCCAAGTGCCGTGGCTGGTCACGTGGTTCGTCACGCGGTTGGTCACGTGACCGGTCACGTAGTTGGTTATGTGGTGCTGTGCGACAACGGTGGGAATGCGAACACGACGAAACTGCGGGTTTGTGGCCAATGTAGCTGCTGGTGCTTTAAAACTTGACCTCTGAAGCTGGTGATGATAGGGCATGATGATCGATTGGCTGAGATAGCAGCGCTGATTAGTGAAAGAACTGACGTGATTTGTATCACAGCGGAAGCAAGAAGAGAAATCGGAATAGGGCTGGACATTGATTACGTGGCCTAAGCACACAATATACAATTACCATATGGCCCAGCAGGAATAATTCAAGCTGGTACCCAGGCTTGGATAGAGCACATAACCCCTAATATGCCTATGGTATATTTATTTCTTAGATTAAGAAGTAAATTACATTACGATCATGCAATATCATGCATTCTTGGAAACCGTTCCGTTGATTTCATACCTATAATACGAATTAAATGTCTTGCGTTCGATTACCCCGCCGCATGAAGCTATGAAGAAACATCAGCAGCTATGTCTCACACTATGTGAACAGTGAATACCAACACAGCATATTGAGCTGAAGCGAGAAAGTGACGATGATATCATTGCATAGCGTTTTCATACCTCTATATGAGTCGGTCCTACCCTATATATACAACTTTTGACTGATATGGTTTGCAATAATCAGCAAGCTATGCCTGTTTTCATTGAAACTTGTAATTTATGTTATATCATGACACTTTTATATTGATATCACATGCCTTTCACAAAATTACTTTTATGACTTTTTATTACTTTTATTACTTGACTTTTATGACTGACTTTTATGACTTCTTATGAATTTTATTTTACAAAACGTCTTTTATCACGCGACTTTTAAAAAATGTGATCAGCCTAATCTTTGAAAGGCAAGTCGCCTTCTACAATTATTCATCCCTTGCTGCTCACAGGACGACAAGGACAGGGACAAACTGAAAACGTTGGTCTCAGAAATATTCAGTGGATACAATGGGGTAGAGTACGTGGTCAGCAGCGGTTGAGAGAATTAAAAAGACAATTCTAGGGTATGAAAGTTGGTGTCCAGGGGTCATTCAAAGGTATACAAATAGCGTTTTCTCGCAATAGACTTAACTCGATAGCTGGTTAATAAAAGATATTGCAAGAATTTATAATTGATTGAGCAAAACTCAATTCACGACTCCATCTGACAATAATTTTCTCTTCAAGTATAGCCAGATTCTGTCATAATTAATATAGGGAGTAATTACTCGTGACAGTGATGTTCTGTTTTGCACGGTTTGTTTTAGTTCTTAACTTCTGTATTTATTCCGCGGTCTGTATATAGCAGGGAAGGCAACATGTTGGAAAAGCCTCCCCCCGCAAAAAAGGTATTTTAGGAACACAAAATATTAAGAATATTTTTGGTTCTCCGTCAGGTAGTTACACGCAGTGACTGAACGCTCCGCGAGTTCTTCCTTGAACGATTAATAACTGGACGCCCCACTCCAGTTGTAACCTACACAGTGCTGTGCGCGTGTGTGATTTAATTCCTCTAAATGAACTAATCACGCGCACAACCTGGACACATTTCTTATTGTGTAAATAGTTTGTACATATTACTTCTCCCCCTGTCCTCTATTCCTGTCCCCTCACCTCTTTCATTTCATCTCTCCATTCTGCCTGCTGTCCTTTATTTCCGCTGCCCCAGCTCAGGTGCTTCAGTATCGATGGCAGATGCCGGGGCTAGCAAAAATCTTTTTCTTCCTTTTTACTATTATTTCTAATAAAACCACTACCACCACCACCTTTTGGCAATGCTCCTTGTTCACAAAATATTTGGACAGAATATGAGCTTCTGCTGCGTACCAGTTCTTTTTTTTTCCTATCATTCGCTTCCGCTTCGTTCATACGAATTGTGCCGCATACAAGTCCTAAACTATTCATTCGGTGAACGTATATGAATGCCGCAAAATAGGCACAGTGTAGTCAGACCGCAGTGAAAAGCGAACACCCATATGGTGTACTTTTCTATTTTTCAGTCAGAAACTGAATGTGTATTTCGGTAGATCCATTACCCATAAGCATAAATCAGGCCACTTGTACACTGCAGCAGAAAGTACGCAGGTTGTGTACAATGAAAAGTAATAAATTTATAGTAAGGGCGATGGTTGCCTTATAGTGGTAGAAGTGGCATGCAGAGAGTGTAAAATTGCTTTCATTTGGTCATAAAATCAGTGCAAACAAGACGCCGCGATTACACGTACATCTATCTACCTTCAAAAATTTATGAAAGTGCCTTTGACAAGTAAGTTTGCTTTTATTCTTTTGATCCTTTGTACATTGCTTCAAACATGTTCCTGCTATATGAACAGAACCTCACGCAATTATATATAGGCTACGCATTTCTATTTTAGGGCCTCTGCAACTGCGATGACTAAACGCGTTTTTTATTATTATTATTGCATCCAATAAATTTTGAACACTGCCTTTTCCGCTCTCGCTCGACTACTGATCCGGAGATCCCGGATTCGAACCCGACCGCGGCGGCTGCGTTTTTATGGAGGAAAAACGCTAAGGCGCCCGTGTGCTGTGCGATGTCAGCGCACGTTAAAGATCCCCAGGTGGTCGAAATTATTCCGGAGCCCTCCACTACGGCACCTCTCTCTACCTTTCTTCTTTCACTCCCTCCTTTATCCCTTCCCTTACGGCGCGGTTCAGGTGTCCAACGATATATGAGACATACTGCGCCATTTCCTTTCCCCCCAAAACCAATTATTATTATTATTATTTTCCGCTCTTTGCTTGCACGACTGCCCATTCTTTTCCTTTTATTCCGAGCGCTGGATAGAACGGTGCTACCGGACGCACTGCTTTCGAAAGAGGACGTGGATGCGTCGTATATGGATCGACTCTACTTCAGTCGTGAAAAATGCCGATGTCGTAAAGTTGCACGTTCAATATTCCTCCCCAACATAGCCCAAGTCACGGCTTCCAGCACGCAATCTCACCGCGACGAAACTGAGAGGCATGCCAAAAACGAGGCTCTAACAGCTTTCTCTAACTTTCTTGGCTGACCGAGGGATATGAAAGGGGAGGTTCGAGGCAAGGTGGCGTCTCACTGGCAAGATCGATAATCAATCAGACGTCCGAAGACGTGCTCGGCACACGGCGTGTGAGCATTTCGATAGGGCCTCGTCTTCCCTGGTAGGCGGACGCCGATTGTCTCAAACACGTTCGCTACGTGATTGTCGTTTTATCGAGCTTTTCGCAATAACAACAGCTGCGCAGACATACAGAATTGGCCTTAGATTTGATTTTGTTTCTTATTTGTCCCAGCAGTCTCTCTTTTTCATGTTTTTTTCTTGTTTTCTCTAAGGTTTACTCTCGTACTGCAAGGAGGCATCCATATTTTTCGGGGCAATGATATCCGAGATTCTTGTTTTCGTATCTTCGTCGATACTTGTGCTATCGTGCTTTTGAATCGCCTGAAGCTTGATATGTTGCGCGAGGAGCCTGCTGCAAAATATTTGAATTTTCTGAAAAATGTTAAGCCTCGGAATTACAATAAACCGACACTTTTTTAAGCGAAAGGAGAGGAATAAATTGTGTTCATGTATGGGAAAGACCACTAGCCTGTCTAATTTCCAAAAGCTGCAGTTATGAAGGAAAGTGCCTGAATTTGACCTAAAGATGTTTTCCAGGACAGAGGGCGCACTTCACTAAAATAAATTATTTGCAACATATATGGCTAGGAAATTCTGCTTCGCACATTCTTAGCAGAAAACGAAATATAATTATCTGGGTTACAAAACTACGCGACATGGTCGGAAGTAATGAAATCACTCGCAATAAAAACGGTTTATTTTTGAGCTCAGAAATAAAAAAAAGAAGAGGAAAGGTTGGCAAAAACATGGGCATATATTGCTTTCCTGGCTCCGTTATTAAGTCTTCTTTATTGAGGTCGATGGGATCCTTTCGGCATACACCAGGGGCCCAAAAATATTTTAAGCTTGGTTGTTGTGGACGGCATTGTTCTCGTAGGTTAGAAAGAAAATGAGTGATCGCGCATTTTCGAGGACGATACATGGAATGCGTAGCGAGGTATGGCAATATCCCTGTCTCTGCATAACGATCCACTGCTCAACGTTACGCTAGATAGAGTCCGGGACGTTACTAAAATAGACGTACAGGAATGCTTCTTTTCGATACTACACAAACAAACACCTCCAGAAGCAAACATCTAAAGAAACCAGGCTGTAGTGAGCCTCGCTACCCAGAGCATAACATTCCGATCAGACAGCGCTGCGCTATGCTGCTTTGCTTTTTTTTTACATAGCTTATCGTAAGCATACCGTAAGCACCAGCCCACTGTGCTATGCTAAGAATGTACGTACACTAAAGATAGAAGAAATATGGAAACTTTATTTTCTTTCATTGCTTTTAACAGCACACAAATGCGGTGATGTCATCACTAGAGTGCGTACTAATCAGCTCCATTTCTTATAGAAAGCTGTGCGTCTGTAAGCCGTGTCCATTTGACGCCGACTCTCAGTGTGGTTCCGGAGGCGCTCGGCAGCGCGCACGGCAAGGGCATCAGTCTAGTGACAAATGTCGAAGCCTTTGAGAGCTGCGGCACCCGAGTGCTTCTTCGTCTCATACCACGAGCAAAATTTCAGCGTCGAATACGCGCCCGCGGCGCAGCCACCTGCTACTCTTTAGCTCTAACGTACGCCCCCCCCCCCCCCCCCCCCCCACTGCTTCTCCTTTTCTATATTTTAGGCAGCGCCAGCTTTGTCGTCTGATTACACTGAAGCTCGATTCAAGGGATGGGAGGAGAAGGGGTGCTTTGTAAAACGACTGTCGCTGTGAAGTTTCGTCGCTTTTGTGCTCTGTTCAAGCTGTTCAAGTTCATCACGCTATTTATTTTAAGCTTTATTCAATGATGCCTCAGTAATGCAGGCTTGCAATAAGGCTTGGTATAATGGAAGATATATATAGCAACTGCGTAGCTGCTATAGTCCTCAATAAAGTCAGCAAGAAAATTTCAATAAGGAAGGGTGTAAGGCAAGGAGACACGATCTCGCAATTGCTATTCACCGCCTGTTTGCAGGAGGTATTCTGAGGCCTCAATTGGGAACAGTTGGGAACAAGAATAAATGAGATAATACCTGAATAATCTGCGATTCGCTGATGACATTGCGTTGCTGAGTCACTACGGAGGTGAACTCCAAATCATGATCAATCACTTTGACAGGCAGAGCAGAACGATGGGTCTAAAAATTAACATGCAGAAAACCAAAGTAATGTTCAACAGTCTAGCAAGGGAACAGCAGTTATCATTTGGCAGCGTGATGCTGGAAGTGGTAAAAAGATACGTCTACTTAGGGCAGGTAGTGATAGCTGATCCGGATCATGAGAGGGAAACAACTGGAAGGATAAGAATGGGGTGGAGCGCATATGGCCGGTTCTCTCAGATCATGAATAGCAGTTTACCAATATCCCTCAAGACAAAAGTGCACAACAGCTGTATCTTACCGGTATTGACCTAAGGGGCAGAAACGTGGAAGCTGAAGCAAAGAGTTCAGCTTAAGTACAACGCAGCGAAGCATGGAAAGGAAAATGATAGTTGTAACTTTAATAGACCGGAAGCGGGCAGAGTGGGTGAGGGAACAAACGCGAGTTAATTACATCCTTGCCGAAATCAAGAGTAAGAAATGGGCTTGCGCAGGGCATGTAGTGCGAAGGCAAGATAACCGCTGGTCCTTAAGGGTAACCCATCGCGAACGTGTTAAAGAGCGCGCGACCATGCTAAAAGTGCAGGCTTTGAAAGCATGCGTATTTGTTTCGGTCAGCGTGAAGTTTTTGCCGCAGAGCATATTCTTGCAAAATAGTACGTGTTTCAAAAGCGGAGTCACTTCGACATAAATTTGGGGGGAAATTTGTGGGCAGAACGCCTGCGAAGAGCGTTTTACTCAATGGCAGTGGAGGCAGAAGTTAGAACTCCTCGACTGAAAACCCATGACAGCAGCTTACACAGCTCCAAAGTACAAGGGATCCTCACTTTCGCGCCCTGTTGGAAGCAGAAGGTCTCGAAACAAAGCCCCGCCTCCTGTTGACGACAAAGTTCTCGGATTGCGTCACGGGCGCTTGCAATGACAGCTGCTTTTGTGCGGCTCATTCACGTCGAACGCTATTGCTCGACACGTGGCTCGATTAGTGAGTCTTTTTTAAAAGCCGCTCAAAATGGCCAAGAGTTAAACTGGCAAGGAACCTTGGATTAGTTTGATGTTTAAGCACGAAGTTTTCCATCGGGTGTATAGTTCACTTCTTTAAGGCACTTATGGACCACGACTAACTTCGGACACTTATTTGTGTTATTTTATGAGCAATGATATTCACTGCGTCGTGATCTGTGGGCTTTCGTGTGTAATATTTTTCTCTCAAAAAATCGCAATTTCGCCTTGTAGCTGTGCAGTCCTGTTCAAAGGCTTTCTGCAGCTGCAATCTGCAGAACTGCCATGGATGTCTTAAAGCGCGACGATTATGGTTGGAGCTTTTATCAACATTTCTCCATATACTTCATATCGCTACAAAAGCGCTGAGGTAAGGCGACGTAGAAAGAAATGGTTGTGTGGTCGTAGTTTTCTGTTCTTCTAGTGCTGAGTTTAAAACCATTCATACAGAAAGTGGCGCAACATAAAAAAAAATTCAGCACGTTTAGAAATGATGTTATCCCACGCTAAGTACATATTCACACTAACACGGAGTAAAAACGTCGTGTGGTATATAGTAGGCATAGAATTGCGCGCACGTGTCATCACTCCTGAAGTATTTAAGCGAGGAATGAAGGCATTAATAAGCGGTCACGTGGGCAATTCCCAAACAGTGACCACGTGGAATCACAGGGTTTCCAGTGACGTCAACAGGACCACAACTCGAAACGCCTCCACTGCCAGACATTACTCCGCAACACCACATCATAAGTGAATGCAATAATCAGCAGACGACGGAGGACAAGAGATGAGCTCTTTCTAGCTAATCATACAGTTCGCCGTACATTATATCAAGGAACAGCAGTGAAAAAAGGACCTGATGCCTTGTGTTCATTGACTGACTCAAACAACGGCGAAGTTTATACATGTATCACTGTCGCATCCTTTTGCATAGGGTCAAAAACTAACTCTTCTTTTATTCGGCTCCTGTCTTAATTTTCAACTCGATTTGTTTTTCTCAAACTGCCTGAGTCATCATAAACGCTTCCTTCCTGATCTGCGTTTTCCAGTATCGTTATCCAGTTCTACACCATCCTTCTTTTCCATTGAATCTATCTAATTTTTATCGTCCGCGTTTTTAACCTGTCGTTTAATGCTCTTTCTTTCTCCGTCCTCGTGCCTGGCATACTAACTGGTTAGCTTCCTGGTTCTTTTACGCCTTTGTGAGTCAACGCTCTTTCTGTGTAGGTATTTAAATATCGTAGCTGCTCACCTGTTATCGTCCAATTTCCTCAGGCCTTCTTCGTATAGTATTTTACTCTGAGCTGTCCCGTGCTTCGAACGATGCCCAGCCCATATCCCCTGTACTGCCTCGTTTGAGGTTTTCCCGTGGGCACCTAGTGCTATTACCTTCAAACAGCTCTCTGATTTACTTCTAATCTCGACTGAATCTTCTGCCCTTAAGCAGAGAACCGCATTCCCCAAAGTAAGCCCCGGCACCATTATTCCTTTCCAAATACCTCTCAGTACGTCATACCTGTTGCACCCCCACAATTCCCTGTGTTTCATTGTCCCGGCGTCTCTTCGCCCTTTCGCTATGAGAGACTGTTCGTACTTTTCCGTGTACATCTGCCCTTCGTTTGTCCATTTCCTCTAGACGTGAGCTCACTGGAGGTTCGGAGTTTCTTTACACAAGTGTTTCCTTTACATAGACGCTTACTTTACTTAGGTCGCATGGTTGCTACTGAGAACTTCAAAACGCGAGCGTCGATCCCGAGCCGGCGTGAGATGCTGGCAGATCTCGCGCAAGCGTGGTGCTCTTATTCGGCGCCCTATTTTCGATACGCACAATGAGGGTCGCCGGCTTACTGTGTGGCTCTAGTTATTGAAAACACGAGTTTCAGTTAACTGTGATATCTTTAGTCCATACATAACGTTAACAAACTCTTGTGTCTGTTCTTCCTAATTCATGGTTACGTCACCGCAGCGGTGGCCTAGTGGTCTGAGCATCCGCCTCGCATGCGAGAGGTGCGGGGTTCGATCCCCAGTGCCGCCGGGTACCCCGGTTGATACAATCGGCACAAGCTTTCCCTTGGTCCGGCACTCGGCTTATTTAGGATGAAATGCTTTTGAAATGTGTCGTTGACCCCACCTTGAGTAGAAGAAATTACCCTGTGCCTTGACGCTCCTTGGCCACAGATTCCCTTGCGTCATAAAAATTCATCATCATCATAATCATGGTTACGTCAACGTTACAACATCGTAGTATAATGAAAACATCACTACATCATGCAAACTAATTTGGATATGGAGGCATACATATTTCATGCACTGAGGTATGAGTACTCCAGGACCATGACTGAGGAGAATATTGTTAGTTGTAAATTGTTTTTGTCTCGTCGAATAATGTCGCAGGAAGTTTTCCAATACTGTTCAGGAATAAGAGCAGAATTCCTTTTTATAAGGAGTTGAATGTTTTTTTTTTCTGCAGTTCGCTCTGCATTCGTGTCAGACTTTTTCGTGATAATTGTCCCAAAGACCGCTATTTTGCTCAAATCAAATTTGTCGCGACCTCGTGCATAAATTGCATATAAATGCTCTTGTTGGCATAAGCTAAAAAAGAACACATCGAATCCTCTTCTCAGCCGTTCTCACAAACAATCAAAAATGGCGCCGCCGTGGTGGCTCAGTGGTTTAGGAGAGCCCTTCTCTACGGCGTCCCTCACGGCGTTAGTCTCTTTGGGGCGTTAATGCCTGAGTTAATGTCCCGAATCTCAGAAGAAAGCATAAAAATTAGTGAAAACAGGCGTAATGAATACAACAGCTGAGGCAGTTCTGCCCATATTTTTGGAAAATTGGTGAACGTTTCAACTTTTATTGATGCGAATTCTGTTGAGGTCTTCCTCGGGACTCCATCTGCTCCATCTTCAATCAGCCAGACCTAAGCTTTCCAACCACTGCCGGTAACACAGAGAGCAAAATGAGAAGCAAGGCGTGACCTGGCTGTCATCATATTGAAGGCAAGCAAAGAGAAAGGAAGATGAAGACAGAAAGAGATAAGTGATCGATCGTGCGTGTCTGAGAAGGCGGAAGGGAGGCTGCGGCGGCATTAACGATGAAAAACGACGGCCCGCTGTGCCATACGGCATTCAAATTTTTGCGTGGGGTGAACAACTGAGCATAATTACGGTCCCGCAAGCAAGAAACAAAAATGGAAAATACATGTTCCACAGAGCAAACTTACCCTCAACGTAACGATCTTTTCTTTGGCTGCAACATTCATTTTGTTTTTTAAAGAGATGTGTGGGACGTTTTCGTGACATGCTGAAATAGAATTTAAAGTTATGGCATAATATAGTTGAGCATTGCGCAATAAAAAGATAGTAAAACTGCACTTTTCCGCGAGTAAAAAAGGCGTTTAATTAGAAAGTAAGGCCATGTAACAAAAGAAAATCATTTAGCCTTATAACAAAAAATAATTAAAAACTAATTCCTTAGGTTCGATTTGCAAACACAGGGCTCTGCAGGCACAGACGTGTAAGACTTAATTCTAGATTTAAGGGGATTATGAAACAATTCTCAAGAATGCCGGCAAATGTTTTCATTAGAGAGAACAAATACATGTGAGCCTACACGATGAGTATGGCTTTCTGGAACGAAGCCTACGGTTTAACATCGTTTTTAAAATGCACAGTGCCTCGAATTCCCGAGAAAATTGATGACCGCGTAGTTACAGTTCTCGAAACAGATTATCATAAATGCGCAGGTCACGAGTTCGGTAGTGTCTTGGTGTGCGATAGGGAGCCGGGCGCTGCCATTTACTGCAAGCATGACGACAGGGCTACAATTCCGACATGAGGACAGTCGTCCCTGTGGCGGCCAGGTGTGGCCGGTCTGAAGGGAGCAGGAATGGGTCACGTGTGCCCCGGCGGTCTCCAGTCGTCCCGTGCGCGTGCGAATTCCTTGGGCGTGCTGACAAGTCGATGGGGCCGTCGTCGGCGTTAGGCAGCGGGTCTCCACGCATGGCATGGCACACAATCTCTGACCCCCGCGCAACTACGCATTCTTCGACGCATACACCTTAGTACGCTCCTTACTCCTGCCCGTTCTTTTCTCTACCGTATCCGACACTTTCTCGCATGCCCCAATTGCCCCGAACCCTATGCTAACTTCAAACATGCCCGTTTCACCTGCCCCGTTTTCATTCAGTTCCCTCATTTTCCGCACCCTTCTTCCACGACGTGGAGGGGTTGGCTACCCATAGACCAGCTGACGGACCATTTGATTTCGGTGACCTTGGCCCAAGATATCCTCGACGCTTAATGAAGCGTTGAAATAAAGTTTTCTCAACGTTGCATGAGAGAAAACAAAGGAAGTAAAGACGAGGTAGTTAACCAGGCAATGCTCTGTCTGCTTCCGTATCATGTGGAGGGAGATGAAGGAAACGAAAGGGCGGGTTGGTTTGGTTTATGATGATTTATGATGTTTAACGTCCCAAAGTGACTCAGGCTATGAGGAACGCCGTAGTGAATGGCTCCGGAAATTTCGACCGCCTGGGGTTCTTTAACGTGCACTGACATCGCTCTGTACACGGGCCTCTAGAATATCGCCTCCATCGATATTGGACCGCCGCGGCCGGGACCGAACCCACGTCTTTCGGGTCAGCAGCCGAGCGCCATAACCATTGAGCCAGCGTGGCGGCCGAACGAAAGAGAGGATATTAGCTATCAATACAAGCAAGCTGAATGCAAATGAAACGAAAAGGTAGTGAGCGAGACGCCGGCCTGCACATAAAAAGGAAACTTCATCTAGAGAAAGAAGCATCTAGTCGTACAAGCAGTGAATGAGAGATACTCGTAGAAAGCCTTCCTGGCAACACTGTGAGACCTTTTTTCTAGCCAAAATTTAGCCCCTTTCTGCGACCACCTTCGCAGCCTGAGCCTTTGTGGAATCAGTGCGTGGCATCTCCCAGAGTATTACAGCTTCCTCGACCTGCTGGCTCTGCAGGCGACTGATGACTTACTTTCTTGTGTCGTTCATCGTGAAGGAATCAGTATTAGATTTCAGCCGACGCGTAAAACCAAGCCACGTAGACAAATACAAAGGGCAACGTGGTAGGGACGCAGTTTACGATTCCTTTTACGAGGAGTCTGGCCAGTAGACCTCGCACACTCGGATATGGGTAACGCGCCTTTAATTCAAAGGTGGCGTTCTCTGTTGCTTGTTGCGTGTCTTGCTTTCACTAAGAGGTTCTGTCGCCGGCGGTAGCACCTGACTGCACTGACGGCTCAGTGCTCATTTATTATATGGCGAGCGTCGTAAAACGGTAGCCGGCGCCAATGGTCGGTAAAGGTTCGCGCTTACAGCTTTTACCTGTTGTATTTTGCTTTTGCAAACAGTTACAAGCATCCACATAAGCCAGTACTGCAGGTTCTAATTGAAAACCTTCGGGTCTCACTTCCAGGTACTTTTGGCTTTCGTGACTCTTTGAAATCAGTTTTCTTTCTCCTTGCCCTAGGTGGCGCCAGCAGTCTCATAAGGGGGACAATATATGCTCTTTTTTTTCCGGCTCCCTTTTATCGCTGCATAGGCTACCTGAGGCAAAGTTGACCTCTACTTCCTTTTTATTCACCTTTCTCTCTTCACTCGAGAAAAGGGGAGCCAAGAAATAAAAACCTTACACAAATTAATCTCTTTTTTTCGAGCAGCGGAGGAGGAGGAGGGAAGGCTACTGGTCTGCCAGAAGACTCGGGAAGCACGCTACCTATCTGTGCGATGGTGGCGAGAGAAAGTGGAAGATAATGTAAAAGCACTGGGGACTTTCGGAGGTTAGGCGAAGTAGAAAACCACGCTGTGTCTTCAAAAAATACAGCGATATCGAATGTGTGATGCGTAAAGTTTGTCTATGAAGGCCTTCGTCCTTCATCATCACAAATACCATCATCTTAACTACGCCCACTGCAAGAGAGGGGCCACTCCCACAATTAACCCGGTCCTGCGCCAGAATAGCAATGGCGAGATCGTGTGTACCTGCCTGACACCCTTCCTTATTGATATTTCATTGCTGACTTTATGCAGGACTGTGGTGGCTGTGACATGCTGTGCTGTGCTGTGGTGACAAGGTTTTTGTAGTTCTCAATACTTTACTCTTCCGCCACTTCAGGCGTCCGCTGAAGTCTCTGGTGGGCCAGGATAGTGGCTTGCCATAGGCAGACAATCGTGTTGCATCAGCTACATTTAAGATAACACCGGTGCACCTCATTTTAATATTTGTTTTCACTGCGATTGCATTCGAAGCTGTTGATGCCTTTGCCGGCAGTGACTGGTGGTGCTTCTGACACCAAAGTTGCTCTTCCTCTACTCTTACCGTGCAGCACTTGCCACCCCACTACGTACCAGCTGCCACTGTTCACAACTGGCGCCTTCGCACACACGATCTTGGTCTGGGGATGTCGCAGCCGGTCAGTTCAGGTTAAGTTCCTCCATCCAATAAAAATTATCTGGTATGGTGACGTCACTACTGCTGCGGTGACGTCACGTCCTTCCAGCCAATCAGACTTATTCGCTCTGAGGACGTCAATGCCGGGCAATGAGGTACATCTAATGCCATTATAGGTTAGCAAAGCGAAGCGATTCGAAGTTTTTGCCTCTGCCAGAATGACCGGTGGCCTTTGTGAGACCTAGGTTCCTCTTTACGAGCAAAATGGTCACCTGCAACCTCACCTCCTGCCAATTCGCATGGTTGGCACGTGGGAACTTCAGAAAGACGGACCTGGTCAGGTGACCTGGCTTCCTTGGAGCCAATGGGCATTTTCCGGTTTGATGACCTCACTTCCGATCTGGGCACATGTAGCGTCACTCCAGCCAATGGGATTTCTCTACTCTGATGACTTCACTGATGTCACTGCCTGCTAACGCGTCTCGATTTTTTCTTGACAACGCCGGATCGCTCCGGTTTTAAGAACAACGCCAGTCTGCTTTCTCACCGCTACAGTTCGCTTACAAAATAACCAGCTTAAAGCCACGCTGTACAGAAAACGTACAAGACGACCACAGTAGGGATCACTATCTATCGTCCGAGACAGTATATGCATTGTATATTTGTATTAAAGGCGGCGCTTCTTAAAATAAAACGTAGCGACGATGGTGACTAATTAAATTAACAGTTCTCACTAAAAAACAAAGTGATTGGAACCATCCCTACAACTTCCTCCATAGGGCTTTACAATGTACGACTGGTCTAAAACGACGCGACTTTTCTGAAAGAAGACCAAGAGCTAAAATTGAGCTGCTCCCTTCATTTATAACTCTAATCACGAATGTTCTTCGTTACACCAACAGTATTTTGTGGCGGAACCACCATATCTTCACTAGCAACGGCATTATTGAGACATTTCCCGAGGCACGAAACGTTACCTACAGAGGCACCACCAACCTGAGAGATATCCCAGTACCCTCTGGGCTCGACAACGAACCCCTACCGACGGAAAGCCTGTGCTCACAATCGATAAGAAGCTAAAACATTCACTAACCGGCAGTAAGGTTAGAATCTGAGAAAGCGGCTCCATATCCGATATAAATGCTAGGCTTGACTACGGGTTGTAAGGTGTTAACATGCATCAGTGGTCCTCCAGTAAAACCAATTTAATCTTAAGACAGGACAATCAATGAACGCGATACTGAGTGACCACCTGGCAGAGGTGACAATTTCTCAAAAGCAGTATCAGAACGTTCTAATCATACCTTTCATAATTGAAAGGAACTTAAGCTATTAATTTATAATCAGTCTTCAAGTTAGCAACAGCTTCAATATATAAACCGGCATTCCTGCGCTACAAATATAACCCTTAAAATCGGCAGAGATAAATGTTTCGAAGTTAAACTCAAAATCTTTCAGGTTTATTTAATCGCTGACGTAAACCTTTGGAAATTCTTGCAATCGGGTAAGAGCAAATATAACACTACAGGGTAAAATCACGCTGCAGTTGGCTTCTCATACTTCACATAGCCTCTTTTTTGTTACTCTCACCTCCTTTTTTCCACTTAAATATTTCGGTGGTTTATTTCTTCATTTTGTTGTCAATTATTGCATTTTTATTCTTTGTTGCTTTTGCCATCTCCTCTGTACCTCCTCCAAACCTTTCTCAGGAGCCCTTCTCAAGCACACTTCCTTTATATTTCTAGTCTTTCCAGCGCTTTTGTAAAATATAAAAGTTTTGAGATGGTTTGGAAAGTGGAAGCGTCAAATAGCTGTTTAAACAAAATACTTTTATGTGTTTTTTTATTTCTACCTTGTTTTCGTAAACTATAGGTCATTCAAACATTGCTTGCCAATGTTCGAGAATTTACACATATGAAAGAAAATTTTTATATCCCGTCAAAATACAACCTTCATCAAAACTTGTTTTCGCGCACTTTATCATGATGGTGAAAAACATCGCAAGTATAATATTTATCGTTGACTTATTTAAAGACTTTAAAAAACTGCTGATAAACGGACCTGTTTTGGGCCTTACCATTGCCGGGTGTTCGTAGCGTTCCTTCGTTGGAACAAAATATGTTGACATGAGAGAAAAAGAAAATGATCGCAATGACGAAAATAGTTCGTAGCTTTGTGAAAGAAAGAACAAATTAGCTGTGGTTTAAACTTTGGTTAACCCTGGCGAGAAGCGAAAGCTTCCTTTCCATAGCTACGTTCACAAACTCCACACACACTGCCGAACGGATTGTCTGTAAAGCGTCGATGAAATGCCCGATGGCCGATGGGACAGTTGCCACGTGCCACGGTGGGCAGATAGTGATGACGTCAGCAGGTCACATGACCTGCCACGCGACACCTGCCATGACACCACGTGACACCTGTCACGTGACTGCACTGATGCTGCCCTCTTGAAAACCTAGCATAGCGAAGCTTTTGCTTCAAAATAACTAAAGCCTGTGTCTTTCATCGGCAGTTAGTTTTATGCAAATGAAACATTGGCGTTTGTTAGTAGCAAAACTGAATGCACGCCGTTACTCCTATCTTCTAGTGCCCATTCACGGCTCCTGGCGTAAACGCTGTCCAGTACTGTCTCGTAGATCTGCGGATGTTATCCAGCAGTGCATTCGAAGGTTGACTTCCAAGCTCATGCTACATATATTGGACCCGCCGCATGTCTTTTGGCTCTCAGCTCCCAGGTTACATGCAGCGTCTGAGAGGCGTTTCCAAGCTTTTCAGACGTCTGACGACCACGCATCTCACGTGACAATGCCCGGATGCTAGCCATGTAGACTCTCGGTCGAAATATTTTGTACAAATTTTCCTTCAGTCAGCAAGTGAAGCTTGATTTCACTTAATGATCTATTCGTTAGATTCTCTCTTTATATACACTGCTGGTTTACAGTGTAGCCAAATGCTCCACGTTTGTGTAATAATTTATTTTAGTGCATATATAAGATTACGCCGGAAATTTAGTTTTTCAGTGGAACGTGCATAAAATCGGGTTGATCCATTTGCTTGTATGGGTTACTTTACAATAGCACACGCGGTTAATTTTTTTCTTTTCTATGTACCATCTGAAAATGCAACTTTTTGTCACGTGCTTCAGAAGTATTATAATATGCATATTGCAAAAAAAAGAAACATGCCTTTGGTTAGACGAGGGTATTGCACTCGAGCCATTCATTTCAGCCATTTCACGTGCAATAGCTTCCAGAGATGTACCCGTGGAATCCATGTTCCCATCCTCAGCTAGAAACCATCACTCAAGCTTGGAGCGATAATATTCGGGGCAGCCTGCTTCTTTCAGGAGCTCGAGAGTACAATTGGACGCAGAAGGATAGGCACCAGTGACGATATACACATTGATACCTACATTCCCAAGAGCCGGTACCCGAATGAGATTGCGGAAGCCAGCGAGGGAGTTCGCGATGTAGCATATAGTACTCAAGGGAACCGTGAAGCTTGACTTGCCTTCTTCAAGACAGGTGCTGCTCCTACGGGTGACCGAGCGTAGAGAGAGAGAGAGAGAGAGAGAGAGCAGCGAAGGTTATGCAAATTGCGTCTAACGAAGCCCTTGAAGGAGGACCGTCTCGGCGCCCCTGGATAGGATGCCGGCAAGTAAATACGTCGACGCCTGTAAATGTTCAAGCAGTGTCGGAGTATGCAGAGTAGATCGCGTCTGCTTACGCTTTGACACAAATGTAGTTCCTTTGAGGCTGGGGGGGGGGGGGGGGGTGAAGCAAACTGAAATTGTTCGGAACTCAAGGTAGGTAGGTTAAGGTGCGCGTTCGTTTCACGCTTCAGGTAATATGGGAGAATGGTCCAGTACTCAAAAACAACGAATACGTTCCGACAAATACGTAGTGCTTCACGCGTTTCATTCCAGTTCATTTTACGCTTCAGGTAATAGGGGAGAATGATCCAGTACTCAAACATGGCGAATACGTTTTGACAAATACGTAGTGCTTCACGTGTTTAATAACAGTTGCGGCGAATAAGACAATCGTCCAGGATCTTGACAATCGTCCAGGACCGTTAGGCCTACTCGAACGTTGATTAAGGCGAAGTGGTTCTGCGGTCCCCCTGAATGAAATATCCACTTGCATATACACTGCGTGACATTTTGAAGGTGAGCTTTCAGTGGGTATTTTTTTGTGTCATCAGGTACTGGGGTATTTTTTATGTGTCATCAGATTACGGAGTGTTTCCGGGATTCTGGTAGATTGCAGGCTTATTTTATGATTGGAAAAGGACACATTTGGCACCTCGGACCTCTCTCAGTGAAAAGTTAGCCCCGAGAGAGCCTTGAACAAGAGCCTTAAGAAAATGGCGATTTTACTAATGTTAACATTAAGATATCCCTAGCAAACGAAAAGAGTTAAAGAGCAATCAAAAGCAAGAATGGAAATGAGCAATCTCTTTGATTGCCGCAAGGTGTAGGGAGACTTTAACAACTTCTCACCATCTTTGGTCCATTTACTTGCTTCGGCCACTCTCTATTTTCTCTGCCTAGAATCCTCAGCTGGGGATTTCATTATCGTGAGAGACCCAGTTGTGTTGGTTTTCTTCTACTGCTTCAGCTCTTTCTTCCAGGTTGATCTTTGCCTCACTCAGCCGCATGTGTTCTTGGATTCTTGGATCTTCTTGGATTTCTTGATCACTGCTCGACAAAGCAAATGCTTTTTTCTATTCAATCTTCACCGGTTTCTGGCGTATTCGTCCTAAGGTGGAAAATAATATCGGCCACCAGCGAAGTACTGTTTTGTACTGGTTTACAGGAATGTGCCACCTCCTCTATTTAGACATTGGCTGACGCGGCAGTTTTATTCGGTTTTGAGTTTGAAGCGACGTTGCGGCGAGTTTCGTTTTCAGGCTGATCGTGGGTAATTGGTGGAGTGGTCTGTCCTCCGCCGAAGGGTGCCACCAACCTCATTCGTTTATATTTTGTTACGTTTGTTTGTAGTACCCGTATTACGGCAGGAATCGCTACCATGTGGCACAAGTGAGCTAAACGGAATTTATTGGGCGCTATGCGTCATACATTCCTTCCTTAAAAAATTCAGTTTCTAGAACACCAAGGAGTGCAGTTGGCTCCCTGATTTAGATTTCTCGTTCTGTTTAAATGCTGCGATCTGCGGCCTCGGATATTTTAGGGCCTGCAAGTGTTTCGGTAATTGTTCGTATTGGACTAACTCCTCAGTGCTTAACCGCTTCCCGTGGGTTTACGGCTTCTAGGGGAACTTTTTCGAATGATGGTTGCTCAACTGCAGTTTTTAAAAGAATATAAATGCTTCCATGAAACTCGACAACCAAGCGACACGCTATCCGTAGTTGGTTTCAAATAAAAAGAAATGACATATTTTGCAGTGAATCATTACATGGAATCAAGAAACTGAATGTTTGTTTTGAACTAGCTATTCAACACACGCAAAACATCGCTTTCGCTACTTCTGGAGAGTATTATCACAGAAAAGAAGATTTGAAACTACATTCAACCTTTTAAAAAGACACTTGAAAATTTATAGCTTATGCTTAACGTTCCGATTTAGTTTCTTCTGGGCACTAAGAAGAAATGGTTCCGTTGTCCCCACAGAATATATGCTGTCTTAGAAAATTCCCTGAGGAGCTTTCTTACTGGAGAAGGGCTTTGATTTTCGTAAGGCTATGAAAAAAGAAGTGTCTCACCGTTGTTATGTGGAGAGCTGCGGAAAGAATGTTTCGTAATCCTATCTAGGAAAAAGGCTGAATCGAGCAAAGTTGCCTGTTGAAAATTTCTTACGCTGATAGTTCTTACGGCTTGGAACATGCTCTTATGGTAGGTTAGTAAACTATTTACATGATGTCGGAAATCGACCGCACTGAAAGGCGAGATCACTCCCTAGCTGAATTTACGACACAGAAAAGGCGATACGGCAGAACAGTATCGCCGGGAGAGTGCGTGGCTGTCTCGAAGTCAAAGTGAATTGCAGGCCAGCCCACCTTCTACCACCTGTCAGAACAAGCTGACGCTGGCCCGCCAGAAAACAACTTCTGCTGGGTTTCGCAAACACGACCAGTCGCACCAGCAGACTGCAAGCTCTAGCCGTCGCCGAGTCTTACGTCGTCGTAATTATTCGCCACGCCACACACAACCATTTCATTTCTTCTCTCTCGACTTACCGCGTGCGTGGCGCCCCCGTTAGGTAGGTGCCTTCTCGAAAAGCACAATCAAGGCTTGCCATCAGAGTTTGAGAAAAGAAGAAAACTTACGGATGTGATGCAGAAGGAAAATTAACTACCTCTCGTCTTCTTTCTTTTTTGCGTACGTGCCAGTTCTTGCGCGTTTTTGCTTTTGCCGACTCACTGGAGCGCACCGCTGAAACGATGCACTTCCATACGGTATCCCTCTTTCCCCTCTCCGAGTCCTCTTTTTCCCGACCTTCTTCCCTATCTGCACACTCCTCTCTTGCTGACGCAAAACTGAGCGCCGTGCATTGTGGTCAACCATCTGGAACCCAGACTAGGCCTTTCAGAGTCGGTCCGGTAGTGGAACAAAGCGAAGCGGAGTCCAAATCCAAATCCAAATCCAAATCCTTTTATTCAGCATTTTTTTCCATAATCAGCCAGGAAAAAACACTGGGACAGGAGAAAAAAAGCTACTATCCTAGTAGCTTGACAACCTACTCTGCCCCAATAGGTCGATAATCCTTCCGCAGCTCATGCTCTATATACACTGTATTTTCTATTTTTTCCTGGCCATATTCGTGTGCATTCAAAACACAGTGCGCGGTCTGAACGATTGAAAATTCGCTGCGTATTCTGAACGCTTGTTTCTCGTTACCCATTCATTCGGTGAATATACCACTCGCTCTGGGATGAGTCACTTGTAAAAATTTCGTATCACGTATACCTGTATGGACCTGTTGCTATGAGCGTTAAAACCGACTATCGCCTTGAAGTAAGTTTGATCTTCTTATTGTACGGCCGCGACCGGCGTATTTCAATGAATGTCAATGCTAAATTTCCCGCGTGCGGTTCTAGCTCAGCCGTCGCGGTGGCTCAGTGGTTATGGCGCTCGGCTGCTGACCCGAAAGACGCGGGTTCGATCCCGGCCGCGGCGGTCGAATTTCGTTGGAGGCGAAATTCTAGAGGCCCGTGTACTGTGCGATGTCAGTACACGTTAAAGAACCCCAGGTAGTCAAAACTTCCGGAGCCCTCCACTACGGCTTTCCTCATAGCAGGAGTCTCTTTGGGACGTTAAACCCCCATGAAATGAACTGAACTGCTCTAGCTCAATGCACACTGAAGAACAGCAGGTGGTCTATAAGTAACTTGGAGGCGTTCACCAGAGCGTCCCTTGTGGTCATTGTGAATTTTCGGAACTACAATTATTCCTAAATATTTGAAATATTTATTTCAGGTTCATTCATAGCCCACAGAGCATAACAGAGGGAAGTGAGCAGTTGCAAAATAAGTAAGGAGAACAATGCAAAAGAAAGGTGCTGGTATGCATGCGAGCTTTTGGTAAACACCACGTATACCTATCTATAATTTCTTGAATGAACAGGAATATGGGTCCCATCATTTATTCATACACACACAGATACGCAACCTGCAATACATAGTTTATCGGAAAAATGTCTTATATAGCCTCTGCAGTTTTCTAAGAGGCTCTTCTGCTTTTCAATAGCTTTTTCCATTTATCTAATCGGTCTGTAGTAGAAAGTCAATTAGGTGCTTATTAACCACTCGGAATTTATAGAATGTAGGCCGTCTATAGGCGAAAGTTGTCCGACAATCTATTAGCCTCTGAACATTGATATTCTATAGACGCTTTTTCCCTCATATAGGTAGATTCGAGGGATCATACTTACTTGTAAGCGTATGTCAACATAGATATCTATTTTCTCGGTCTCATTGCAGTAGATAGGCTGTCAAAAAGAAGTAATGAAGAATGGTATATTTTATAAAAGTAAGAAATTAACGTTTAAAAGCCCATAAGTCACCTCTGCTATCTAGCTCAAAACACTGTATCGCAGCGCCTTGGCTGGGACTTCTTTCCTCTTCTATTAAGGTGTTCCGAGTTCATTTCTTGTCTACGTGTGGTCCGCTGGTCGTTGTAAAACTAAGAAGACGTCTAGTAGGCATTTCGAGTTATGAAACTGTCCATCCAATGGAGCACACGAGTCACGCTAGAAGAGCAGGCAGAGCATTCGCTCGTCCTAAGTTCCCCAGGAGATGAGGTCTGTGGCTACAAAAAGCTCTCAAAAGACAAGACACAAGGGTAACTTAACAAAGAAGCTGGAATTTGATCAACTCCACCCCGTCCTATTTACGGTAAACTATTTCCTTTGATCCAATTGGCGGAAGGCACGAAATCAGTTTCCTCAATTTCCGTTGGATTGCCCTTTGCGATGCCGACTGTAGCGACAGAGGCAAGCAATACTTCATTGGTTCCTCCTGGTTTGTCCCTATACAAAGTGAAAAGCGCATATTGCATGCGGCGCATATAGGAGCGTTGGAACGACTGCGAAGCGTAGTTCATCCGTTTTTCTTTGATGTCGAGACCTTGTTCCACAGAGGCGTGTCACGTGGGCTGAAATAAAGGAGATAGAAGGAACCCATAGAAAAAAGACCATTTACTTTCATCCTTTATGCCTGTTTACCAAGTTGAGCAGTCTCATTCTTTGGCACCTTCGATGCAGAATAAATTGAGCGCTCAGATAATTCCTGTCACAAAAGGCGTCAAAAGGCTAGATATCAAGGTTCTTACCAGAAGGAGCCTTGTGCGAGAGAACACCACAAGACAACACGCAACATATCAGCAACTGCCACGTGTTTGAAGCGCGGTTATAGAAAATGAGCGTTGCATATGAAAAGTGCTACTCTGCGATATAAGTGCTTACGTTATTGAATGTGTGATTGCAGCAGATGGTGTTGTGGGCACAGTCCATACGCTCCTGCTCTTAGTGTTGCTAGCCATACGTATTTAATGTTTACTGGTCCAAAATTGTTGACCAAAGAGTTTAAAAATTAAGTTACAGAGTCTGATAATGAAATGCCACTTTAAACTCGAAGTAAAAAATGTGCTTCGATGATGGAAGACAGAACCACATGAGTTGCTTCATAGATCGGCTTGAGGAAAGCTAGGCGGTGTTTTGACTCGGGCAACTTGCCTTCGTTAAGAAGGGCTTGGTCACTCTCGGCAAGGCATTAAGGTTGGTTTTCGAAAAAGGCCACCGAAATATTTTACCATATTAAACTGCATCAGTTACCTTAACGAGATGTTTTCAGATACGACGACATTTAAATACGTTGAATGTGATTGTGAAAAATAACGAAAAAAGTAGAAAACCTAGCAAGTGAGACAACCTAAGCGATAGACTGAGCAGCCTGCTTGAATTGTTCAGCAAGTAAAGGCTAAAAAAAAACACGCAGAAAACAGCCACAAAATCCAGAACTCACTTCCATTTCAAAAAAGGAGACAGTGTTTTCGCGCATCGTTTTTGGTAGGGAAATAAGGAGCCACAGCTGTTTAAGTTGCTAGTAAGAAAAGGAAAAGAAAATTGCGGCAGTAGCTGAACTTCTAACGGTCTTGAGGTTCCTGAGAAAGAGACGGCCAGTGGACGCTCCAGGATGAATTTGTTGGTTCCCTACCAAAGTACAATGGCCTTCCTCTTGAAGCTGAGACTCACGCTGATTTAGGATGACAAAACAATTTTTTTTCAGCCTGGATGCCATACACTCTGTTAGGCGTTAAATATGCGACCGACAAAGGACCATTAAAGGCACAACTGATTTCAGCTACTGCCTAGAGTGCACACTGGTGGATTCGCCACTGAGAAAAACCTCCTTCACAATTCACCACAATCAAGTCATGCCAGATTGATGGATCGCCCCTCTCTTGCTTCTGCAAGCTCTCGGAGGCCAAAACATCACAACATCGATGGATTAATTACTGCTTTACGTCCATCACGCGTGCTTTCAGGCTGCCTCGCAAAGTCAAAGAAATTGCTGAATCAGTTCGTTTCCAACAGTTCTTGAATTCCATGAGGCAGCAGACATTTTTTGGAACTGGCGGTCCAGGAGCTGCCATGTTCTCCTTCACGCACCTTCAATGTTGCACTCGTATTCTTTAAGCCCCTTGCTTCGTCTGTTGAACCGATGAGGTTCCTTTAGATAATCAGCCGCATTCCATCGGCCACAAGCTTCATTACCATGGGCTGCTTAGAAAATAAAAACAGCAGCCGAAAGAATAACGGACGAGAGGGGAACGTCGCCACCATCTGCTCTAATGAAGTGGGAGTTCCGACAGCAGAGTTCGGGGCTAAGAACGAAGTTTTAAGAGCGTTCTCGCGAAGGGAGCTGCTTAGCCTGCATTTTTGTTTGACCCAAATTATTATGGAACATTCTTTTCTATGCGCTAAGGTAACTCTTGTTTACTATAGGGAGTATACTGACTTAATAAAACCATAGAATACAAAACCACGTCATGTCAGCATGACACAGGTGAACAGCAGTGTTGGTCTCACCGCAGGAGTTGCTAGTTTTGTGGCCTCGAAGGCGCATTGTACCCCATTGCAATTTAAAATGTTTTCGCGCAGCATTTGAGATACTCGCTGATTCCGGACTTTTCTGTTTGGATAGCTCGGCTCGCCACTTCTTCCTTCTGTCTTCGTACTAACATATTTGTGCAGAGAATTTGGGCGTCGACCACTAAAGCAAGGGCCAGATGATTTGCGACACGCCAGAAGCTGCGCACAAATGGTCTTACAAGTTACGTCGCACTGTGCTTGAAACAACAAAATATATTTAACTAACCTCGCAGTTCATGTTCGCGACGAAGCACAGATGTTCCGGCTGCTGATCCACCGCGCCTCTGGTTAAAAATGTATAGCGTAACTGACACTGTTAAAAGGTTAATCCATTCTACGAATCTAAAATCTCTTACTGCAGTATCGAACGCACAAAATTATGAGTGAAAAAAAATTTCATTTCTTCCTTTGCAAAAAGATGGAGAAATACTTTTACAACGCGACACATATACAAAGAAAGTGTTATTTAAAAGAAATACAGTCAGTTCCACCAGAGCGAGGTTTCTATGGCCAGCTACTTTGCACTGGCTTGAGCTCAAAAGCAGACCAAGAGGGTTATGTTCGGCCACGATCTGGAGAAGCGCCACAGTAAACATGTGACGTTTGTGCTAAAGATAAAAATTAAACAAAACCGCGGGCTCATACAATGTCAAGGCGACTAAGAATGAATGGAACAGCGGAAGGCAAGTAAAAGATGCAATGAAAACACAGACTTGATTTCTTATACGCGATGCGACAAAAGATTTAAACAGTTCCGTCTTGCCCCGAAATAGCAAAGAATGAGACAAAGAAAAAGAAGGCGCTGCTGATCTTCAACGTATGGCGGCGTTGAAACCGCAAATCAAAGCATGATATATCGAAAGAAAGTACAGAACACGGGATACACTGAATTCACTGCGGGGATTCCCGGGGCAGCTTGGAAGTGACAGAGCCGGTTGTCCCTTGCACGCTAAAAGAGGACAAGAGTTTGTTTTGATAATAGATAGGAAATATATTAAAGAGGAGAGCTTTCTGGTATCTCTGGCTTTGACAGGCCCTAAATAATGGCTGCCGGAACACAAAATGAAAACGCCTGGGGATCAAGCGTTCAGCTGGTACATGAAAATTAGCAGGACTATTAGTTTATATTAGCACCAGAATACACTAGAAAAGCGTTTCGTTCGACGGCATCGCATTATTTATTTCTATCAGATAAACAGCACACGAAGGATATTGACAAAGTAACGCAGAGGGAAGATGATACAGCGAATCACTGCGCCAACTTCTCTATGAGGGTTTTGGTCCGCTTTCTTTGTGCGCTGTTTATCCGCTAGAATAAATTACTACCAATTACCCACCCGCCGCGGTGGCTTAGTAGTTAGGGCGCTCGGCTATTGATCCGGAGTTCCCGGGTTCGAACTCGACCGCGGCGGCTGCGTTTTTATGGAGGCAAAACGCTAAGGCGCCCGTGTGCTGTGCGATGTCAGTGCACGTTAAAGATCCCCAGGTGGTCGAAATTATTCCAGAGCCCTCCACTACGGCACCTCTTTCTTCCGTTCTTCTTTCACTCCCTCCTTTATTCCTTCCCTTACGGCGCGGTTCAGGTGTCCAACGATATATGAGACAGATACTGCGCCGTTTCCTTTCCCTAAAAACCAATTATTATTATTAACGAAGGCTTACACTCTGACGCTATACCGTGATCTCGAACCCAGTCGTGCTTTTGGTTGCAAACTGATCCTATTCATGGAGAGAAAAGCATTACAGGAAGGGTTACTCTTGTAAAATGCGAAGGAAAACCATTCTTAGCAGTTTCATTTGAATGTTGAGCAGCCCGCCAAAATATATTTACGCCAATCACGACATAAGATTGCTCACCTACCCTTAGTGCATATAAATGCTCACGATAGCTCTCAGCTTATATCTGCACTCAATAATAATAATAATAATAATAATAATAATAATAATAATAATAATAATAATAATAATAATAATAATAATAATAATAATAATAATAATAATAATAATAATAATAATAATAAAACAGGTTTTTGGGGAAAGGAAATGGCGCAGTATCTGTCTCATATATAGTTGGACACCTGAACCGCGCCGTAAGGGAAGGGATAAGGGAGGGAGTGAAAGAAGAAAGGAAGAAGGAGGTGCCGTAGTGGAGGGCTCCGGAATAATTTCGACCACCTGGGGATCTTTAACGTGCACTGACATCGCACAGCACACGGGCGCCTTAGCGTTTTTCCTCCATAAGAACGCAGCCGCCGCGGTCGGGTTCGAACCCGGGAACTCCGGATCAGTAGTCGAGCGCCCTAACCACTGAGCCACCGCAGCGGGTAACACTCATACCTGCAACTCATACCTCACTCATACCTGCAAATGGCAGTTTCTTGTTTGCAGCGTTAGGCTACTCACCCTATGTCGCTAAGCCCCAATACTATTCTGTCCGCATCAACCATTTATTTACGCTCCCAAGGCACTTGCAGAGTCTTCAGTGCGGGGTAAGTCCTACCAGTCCTTCCCAGCCTCGCACCTGTGCCCCATCTAATCCGGATTGCTCAAACACCATGAAGAGCTGCTAGCCGACTGCGAGCCAGCTTCTTACCAGCGCTATCTAAGAGAGCGAGCTGATGAGGCGTTTCTGCCGTCGTGGCCGGCCGGGAATAGAATAGTATTGCCAACAAATTGATACCTCTCTGGCTGAGTGGTTTCTCGTCGTCAAAGCACAACAGTTATAACGCCAGATCTGAAAGAAAATCCACTAGTAAACTGCACTATGTTCGTTCTAGATCTTTGCGTGCTAGTTGGTTTTCAATCGTGTAGAAATAACACCACACTTGAAATAGGAACGCAAACGAAGGCGCGTTTGACAAGGGCTAGCATCATGTCTGTATCTTTCGTGTGAGGCATCAGTAAGTGCAGACTACACTTTCTACCTCTATCTCTTCTTTCCTAGCTCATTCTTCTAGTCCGAAGGATTCGGCTGGAGACACGTGCTTCTGGCACGCTTATCAACCCTTCCTCTCATAAAATGCTTTCCCGTTGCTTTTAATGCCTCTTTCCGGCCTGCATTCGCTCGCAGTATTCCTTTTTATTCGTGAGATAAGTTCAATCCGCGGGATTACATTCCTGATTACGACCTCCTCTTTGACTGCTGCAACATTTGTCCTGGAGTGTTCAGAGGAGCTGCTAAGCCCAATGGTGAAACGAAAGACGTAGCTTGTTCCAACAGAAACTGAAGTACACGCTTCCCTCAGTGAATTACATGACAGAAACGCAGCAATAAGGCATGAGGGAGACCCATGTACGATGAGGAGCAAGTGAGATACGACACCTATTGAACAGTGGAAGCGCTCCCTGAGGGCGTTAAAAGAGCGAAAACTGTAAAAACACAGCGAAACGAAGATACAGGGCCTCACAAACACAAGCGTTATTCTAGTAATGAACCTTGGCCTTACAAGCACCAGCGTAATGAGCCTTGTTGGGTGCGAGTAAGCGAATAAAATATAAATATATCCGGCACAACGGAAGCTGAAAAATTACAAAGGACTCCTATCAGAGTCGAAAGGATCAAAAGAGGCACGCTGAATAAAATATACGGAAGTAAACTTCATAAAGGTCGGGGGCGCCGCATCACTGCCTGGTAATTATGGAAATTTAAATTTCGCATACACAGGCGGCCTTATCCTGGCATTAATTTGCAATTTTTTATTGCTTTATTGATGGCGCGAAAATCTTTGCGTCCCTAGGGAAACTTTATTTCCTCGTGTCTCGACGTTTCTGTAAAGATGATGTGAAAAATGAAAAAAAAAACATCAGTTACCATACTATCCCCTTTCCTGGGGATGTTCTCTTTTCCCGAAAGGCGAAAATATCTTTTTTGATAAGACTTATTGCAACTTTTACTGCATCGACGCTTTACCGGAGGATTTTTATCAGGCAGCAATACCTGTACTAACCGCGGTGTGATAGTATTGATTCAACTATGGTCTGCCGATCTCAGTTGATGCTTTCAGCGCTTCCACATTCTATATCGTTGTGTGCACTTATACAGGCAGTGCACTGAATAAAAATAGAGTTGTTACTCTTTGCCATGCTTCTGCCACTTGGTGTATAGGTTGGCGTATAGGAGCGCTTAATCACTATCATCGCATAAATAGGATTTGAGGCAGAACTCTATGATAAAAGAGGCAACGAAATCGTTGGATGCGGCGTGCCTCCATAGCTGGAATTGGTCTGAAGATTTTGGCAGCAGTTTTTACTAGAAAATATCGCTGTGAATAATTTGAGTTCATTTGTTGATCACACAAACATTATCCAGTAAATGCATGCTAACTGGATAATAACTTGTCTCGAAATCGTGCAATTTGTGCTCCCATCATCGTGGTGGAAGAATGAAGGTGTGATATTCTGTTGGCCGGAGTGGCGTAAGCTACAGATATGGACACCACTTGCGCACCTGGGCGGGGAAAGAATCACTCGATTCCTCGCGCCTGTTTCTGGGTCGTGCGTTTTCTGTAGTGTTCAGACAGGATCGGTCACCAAAAAAAGGTTCTGCACCTACTTACACAGTCATTGACTCTTCTGAGTTGGAGGTCAAGCTTCACTGCACTACAGCAGTGAGCGCCCCACCCTTTCATTCACCTGAATCGCACAAACTGAGCTGGTATTTTTCTCCAGAAGCCTACTCTCTACCGCTATTGGCTTTTGTGGCGCATGCCGACATGCATCAGATGGTCAGAGATAACAGATCCTCAAAACCAACACTAACTCTCTCATACTACTTTGTTGCTCAGGCATGAACCACAGCAGCGCAGGGGACAAAGGACGTGACAAGTGCACAGACACGGCGCTGATGTCAGCGCCGTGCCTGTGCACTTGTCACGTCCTTTGTCCCCTGCGCTGCTGAAAAACCATGTCACACCAACTTGCCCAAGCTTCTACAGTATGAACCACAGGCACGACTAGCTTGGCACTACTTAGAGCACGCACTGCAGAGAACAGTGCAATAATGAAGATACAACCTATTATTTTCGGCTACACCTAGAAAGTGCTAGAAGTTATAGGTGAACCAAATGTTTTACATAAATGTATTATAAACGCATAGGAAAGGTAGGTCTTTTAAGAAGGGTCAGAATCTCCACAACCGTGCAATAACGTCCTTTAGCGTTTATATCATGAAAGTAAAGTGTGCTGTAATCATTTCTAAAACATTGAGCAACACAGCCGGATGTGAGGCAGGAAAAAAACAATGGTACCGTAGAACTAAACTATAATTACCAGGAAATGAGTTTGAACGTGGAATAACTTGGAAATTATAGATGCCCGGTGGGTACTTGTTAAATATATATGAAACGCAGCAGATATCACTACAAGTTATACGACACGCATGGGCACATATAATATTTCCCTCGCTCTTCAATACCATATCAACAGCAAATACTGCGCTGTAGGAGATTGAATACGAAATGCGGGTGGTTATTTTCAGTTCCCGTAATCAGAACTGCGAAACCATCGAAGCGCTACTGAGAAAAACTTTTTTGAGCGACCTTCTGTTTGGTGGAGACTTCATTAGTGCCTGACAAACAGCAGAAAAACGCAGTGACATGAGCTCATGGAAACTTTAACGAGTCTACAACTGGAAAAATGGAAACCAAAAGGGCTCGGGAGGAACAGTCGGGTAGGGATTGGACAACTCATGCATCATAGTTAACTTACACGAAGTTTCTCCTCACTCGTCGAAAAAAAAAGTGCAAATTACAGACTGCGACGAGTTTCGCGTTTTCTATGATCGCAACCCGTCTAGACAACCGTATCTGTTGGTTAGAGCTACTTCTTATGTAATGGAATTTCTAATATGCCGAAACTCAGCACTCTGATTTTTCTGCCCAGCTCTTTAGAGGTACGAATCAGGTTTTTTTTTGCAGTCTATTGAATGTAAAACGAAGAATTGTCGTTGCCGGAATCTTTTGAATTTTAATACATAGCTTGAGTATCTTATGCATTAGAAGAGAAGTGGAGACGGAAGCGTCGGAAGCAGAAGACACTAATCTTGCGAGGCATTGAGGAAATGCAATCTTTATGTAGTATGTTGAACGGAAGCCCCAGTCACAAAATACAAATATTTTAAAACCTCTGTGCCTTGTATATTTAATCATTCATTGTGTCGGTTCTATTCGCCAAACCCGAGCGATAACCGTATACAAAGCAGCTTTCTATGCGTAGTTTTATTTACTTTTTTCAAAGATAGAACATAAACGCTTCTGGAGGTAAAGGAATCATGATCGAACATTTGGCTACTACAGAAAGCGTATTGAGAATAAAGCCAATTGGGTAGGCTGGCCTTCCCTTTGGAATTTTCCTAATGTTATTTTGAATCATCGGAATATACAGCCCTTGGAAGGCCTGAATGAAAAAAAAATTGGCGGTGGTTTAGCTATGGTTAAACCTGGAGTGACGCGATAGCTACAGCTGGCTGAGTGGAACTTGGTCACGTGGCCAACCACGTGACGAACCACGTGATGAGCCATGGCGCCGCGCCGCCGGCAGCGGCTCCGCACCACGGAACCAACCACGTGACAGCGTGGCAGCGCAGTCACAGGGTGGCGCCGCCGCCACGCTGAAGGCTCGAAATGCGACCGTAATGTAGCTATCGCTACAAAACGGAAACTGTGAGTTGGCGATAAAAGAAAATCACTTATAAAACAAAGCTTCTCTTTGGAGAAGCACAATTGAGCCAAATAAACTTTATCGCCTATGTGTACAACGCCAAATTCTGTGTTTGAGCGGAAACAGAGTTTCAGCAAAATAGCGATTCTTCTTTAAGTATCCCTTCCAGCTCGTAACCGTCTTTTTGGGCTGTACGCAGACCGGTGTTTGTTGTAAGGTAGTATATATAAAGTTCCTACCTGCATGTTTGATATTATTACAACTGCTAGCGTACTAAAATATGGCACATACGAACACGTGATAACCTTTACAGCGTAGTTCAGCAGGTAGGTTAGTAGCACCTGAGCTGTATACCGCACCTGTGCATAACAGACCTTTTAGGAGTACCGCTTCTTAACAACATAATTTGCGCTCTCGCAAAGAGGCTTTTAGTATTTGGTACTTTGTGAGATAGATGTTGTGCGCCGTAACTCTTCTCGTTATACTCTGGGCTCTCAGTGTGCTTTGCTTTTAATTTACGTACGCTGCTTCATATTTGCATCGTTTAAATGACCGCGCATAGAAGCGTGAAAGGGGCGTTCCTGATATTTAATGAGAAACGGTGGTGTGAGAGGCGCCTGAAATTTTTCAGATACTGGCAACGAATGTAAATCAGCTTCAAACTGCTAGCGAAGCCCCTGTGTGTCTCCGCCAGCTTTCCAACTCTGAGCGCTCTCCATCAACGCTCTTGGAAAGAGCGAAGCAGTTATTTCTGTTTACGTGACACCTAGCACTCGAGCCCACTTTAAGCGCAGTTTATCTGAGTTTTCAGTCTTGTGACGGGGATGCTCTGACTCCACCTCTGATGTATCCGCATATTAATGAGCCTTCAAATTATTCACCCCGCCAAAGTGAAACTCTTGCGTTTGTTATTACTACGCACACTACAACACAGAAGGAACTACTCGTTCACATGTGCGTGCAGATATGTGAGCGTGTGTTTTTTTCTGATGTCGCGTCCTGTGTAATGCCGCTAAATGAAACATCTATGAAAATTACCAAAACAACTAGCCAAAAATCAAGCGCGAAATCAGCCAAAGAAGTTTCATTATATTTCTGTTTACAGGGAAGCTGAAGCTTCAGGTTAAAGTATACCACTGATTAGCATCCCCTGGGCTCGGATTCACAAACGCCTACACTTTGGCATTCTGAGGAGGCAACGCAGAATGTTCTGTAAACACGAAATAGTAACATGTCAACCCGCCGCGGTGGCTCAGTGGTTAGGGCGCTCTGCTACCGATCCGGAGTTCCCGGGTTCGAACCCGACCGCGGCGGCTGCGTTTCGATGGAGGCGAAAGGCTAAGCTAAGGTGCCCGTGTGCTGTGCGATGTCAGTGCACGTTAAAGATCCCCAGGCGGTCGAAAGTATTCCGGAGCCCTCCACTACGGCACCTCTTTCTTCCTTTCTTTTCTCAGTCCCTCCTTTATACCTTCCATTACGGCGCGGTTCAGGTGTCTGCCAATATGTGAGACAGATACTGCGCCATTTTCTTTTACCAAAAACCAATTTAAAACATGTCACACGATAAAATCTTTGCTTACACCATGTCTGCATGTAACCAGGGGGGCACTCATTTTTCTACATCCACGTTAGTAATATCATTGTACACTGCTCGCTTAGGATAAGGTAATGCAAGGAAGCCCGCTTGAAAGGAAGAAACATAGAAAAAAACACTCATTTAATTTCCACCAAAGCGCAGCCAATCTCTTTCATTCAAAATATACACGTGTGACGTCACGCCAAAGTTTCACTACAAAACGACGCCGACGAGACGCTGTTTTTGCTGTACGGGGCCTTTAACTTTTCCGCGTTAAAATAACAGAGTAAAACAAATAAGTCATGGTTCCGAATTTCTTCGACTTCCGTTAGAGGTGGTTCAAGGTTCTAAGGACGACAAGTTCTAACTTACGCTGTCAACCTGGGCTTCCGCCTGATGAAGATATGCCATCATCTGTGCTGCAAAAGATAAGGCACTGAGCACACATAAAAGTTACACAGGTCTCTGCTTGGATAAAAAGAAAATTGCACGTTTTTTTCGAGATTCGTAAAGATAGTTTCAGTTTTCAACATGTCTATTCTCAAGAGTTATAACCCAAGCTCTCAAGTTTCTCGCACATGTGGTCTCTCCAGATGTTCCGCTTTAAAATACTCCCCAATTTTTGCAAAACAAACTTTTCGAGACACTCCCCGTCGCCTTTGCGCAGAAAAAATGAAACTTACGACGTCGTTAGTGAAGACCCATTTGGTAGGATCAGCCTAAAGAAGTAAGAAGGGGTTGTGCAATATGCAGACAGCTGACAACTTCTTACTTCTGATAAATATAGTCTAGGAGTCTGTTGCCATTACTGCTTCTGTTTTCCTTTCCTTTCTAAACTTTACCTTTCAACGGAAGGGAATGCAGTCGAGAATTCACGAGACCCAGTGGCTGCCACTTTCAGCTTTTGGTCGTCAAGAAGTATGCGACACGCTGGATGTTTGCAGTAGATATTTTATTTTTCAATGCGGCGGCTGCGTTTTTATGGAGGAAAAACGCTAAGGCGCCCGTGTGCTGTGCGATGTCAGTGCACGTTAAAGATCCCCAGGTGGTCGAAATTACTCCGGAGCCCTCCACTACGGCACCTATTATTCTTTCTTCTTTCACTCCCTCCTATATCCCTTCCCTTACAGCGCGGTTCAGGTGTCCAAAGATATATGAGACAGATACTGCGCCATTTCCTTTCCGCACAAGAAAAACCAAAACCAATGCTGAGTGTATGCGCCTTCAGTCGTGTTCATGGTGCCTACGTTATTGCTGCTGTGACCACCTCTCCGAAGCACTGACTGCTTCTCTGCTTTTTCTGCCTGAGCTTGCTCCTTCTAAAGCTTGTGAACGAGGTGGCCGAATGGAATGTATGAGGAACAGAAGCGCGGCAAAAATGAAGGCGCTTGACTCCACAAGAAATCAGACTGCCAAGATGTGTTAATTTTTTAATAGTCTTTATTATTTGATATAGTATGCACGCATTATTCAGTAGGTCAACAGTGAATTTTGTATTGTGAAGATTCCAATATTTCAGATTCAGATTCAGAATAACTTTTAATGTTTGAACCGGCCCCTTACCTACTCTCTCCGGCACCGCACGCAGGCCTCCGGGAGAGGAGTAGGGGTTTATTCACTACAAGACTAGCGCTTAAATTTAAGTGATTCCAATATTTGAGGCAAAAAAAAATGAAATCCTGCCGTGGCAGTTTTGGCAGAGTTTTCGCGCGCAGCTCAAATTCGCAGCTTTGGAGTTATGGAAGAACCAAAATAATGAAGCCATGATAGATATATGCTACGTACTAAAAGAATCTGTGAGAAATAATATGCAACGCCTATTAATGCTACAGTGAGAGAGTTCCCGCTTTTCTAAAAAAAAATTAAAACGACACATGTGCCGAAAGAGGCTGTTTTCAAGAATTTCTTCATCCGCGACTGTAAAACACATGCCCTTAAAATTTGCTGAAAGATAAGCATAGACTCTTTTTTTTGTTCTTAATTCCTTAGGTGTGTTGATCTTGATGTCTGTGATATTAAAAGTAGAGAAGCCTGAGAGGCCATGCTGCGTAGCGAGGTCCCCACCAACCAGCAACGCGCTTTCCGCCTGGCGCTGAAGCTGCGAAGAATCAGTCTCTTCGCCAGTCTTTAGTCGCGGATCCTTAAAAATTATTTTAGACAGCCAATAGACAGTCCATAGACTTCTGTCTATAAACTCTATAGACTCTCTATAGACAAACACAAGTGAAAAGTCAAATAGGCAATACAAATCCCATACACAGTATATAGACAATCTATAGATTTATGTCCATACGCTTTAGAAGACTTTCTTTCTATAGGAAATCAGTGGATTACAAATAGACAAAAATAAGTATTTGTAGGAAGGAAGTATAGGTGGAAGTTGAAAAATAATCAAGAGGAAGAAATTGGCTCGGGCGGAGCACGTACTGCGAAGGCAAGAAAGCCGCTCGTCCTTCAGGATAACGGAGGGGATTCCAAGTGAAGGCAAGCGGAGCAGGGGGTGGCAGAAGAGTCTATAAGAAGTCAACAGACTGTGTACAGACCATTTTTCTTATGGGAAGGTCTCATCCCCCGTCCCCTTGTCCTGCGTGCCAGGGGCGGAGAGGTAGGCGGCCTCCTACATCTGTGGAAGTTTCTATCATCATCATCAGGTGACACACCTGGGATGACTCCTTTCCTCCTCTCGGCGACGGCGATGGAGCGCACATCTGCCGGAGTGAGCCTGGCCGAAAACATTGGTTCTTGGGGAATGGAAATGGCACAGTATCTGTCTCACAAATCAGCGGACACCTGAACCGCGCACAGCACACAGTCGCAATGCACAGCACACGGTCGCTTTTGCGTTTCGCCTCCATCGAAACGGGGCCGCCGCAGCCGGGTTCGAACCCGGGAACTGTGGTTCAGTAGTCGGGGTGCCTCAACGGCTGAGCTACCGCGACGGGTTCGACTTTGCTCATAATGCTACGCTTCAAGGATGCCATGTCCTGATACAACGTTTCTCGCTAAGGCTAAGCGTTTCATCCTTCCTTGCTTGTTTGTTATCTCTTTCATTTGTGTCTTCCAAGGCATTCCTCAGAAGAAATTAAAAATGGCTGTCTTTGTAGAAGATAGGAGTTAAATTGATTTATATACACTCAAACACTGTTTCCTCTTACCATTGACGCTTTGATAGCATGACAGAATACAACGTTTGAATAATGCTTTTACAAATCTCCTGGAAAGTAGAGAACATTAGCAGAGGGCACCACTGGGAAGGAGAGGAAAGTTAGCTGGTGCTCTGTACAGACACAAACAGAAAAGTGTTTGCTTTATCAAGAGGTTTGTTCCGCACACTGTAGTGCTCTGATTGCGACTAACATTCTGTGTAAGCTAGAATCCACGTTTGTGTATCCTTGTCGATTAGAAATATGTGTATACATGCGGTGTATACTTATCACTGCAGAGTAGTTTTATACCTCGGACTAAAACCTTGTTTAATAATTTTCTAATCGGGCGCTTTTTATCTGCCATCAGTGACTAAGCCTTCAATTAATCTTTCTTGTGGATCATCATCATCATCATCATCATCACCATCAGCCTGACTACGCTCACTGCAGGGCAAAGGCCTCTCCCATGTCTCTCCTATTAACCCTGTCCTTTGCCAGCTGCGCCCACCGTATGCCCGCAAAATTCTTAATCTCATCCGCCCACCTAACTTTCTGCCGTCTGCTGCTACCCTTGATTTCTCTTGGATTCCACTCCGTTACCCTCAAAGGCCAGCGGTTATCTTGTCTTCGCATCACATGCTCTGCCCGAGCCCATTTCTTCCCCTTGATTTCGACTAGGAACCCGCCGCGGTGGCTCAGTGGTTAGGGCGCTCGACTACTGATCCGGAGTTCCCGGGTTCGAACCCGACCGCGGCGGCTGCGTTTTTATGGAGGAAAAACGCTAAGGCGCCCGTGTGCTGTGCGATGTCAGTGCACGTTAAAGATCCCCAGGTGGTCGAAATTATTCCGGAGCCCTCACTACGGCACCACTTTCCTCCTTTCTTCTTTAACTCCTTCCTTTATTCCATCCCTTAAGGCGCGGTTCAGGTGTCCAAGGATATACGAGACAGATACTGCGCCATTTCCTTTCCCCCAAAACCAATTATTATTTAGAAGTACGGAAAGTTGAGCAAGTTGGTTACTATTATCCATGGTAAAACAGCGCGGAAAGAACACGACCACACGAGCGCTGAATTGTTATTATTATTATTATTATTATTATTATTATTATTATTATTATTATTATTATTATTATTATTATTATTATTATTATTATTTCGACTAGGATGTCATTACAGCGCGTTTGTTCTCTCGCCCACACTGCGCGCGTCCGGTTTGTGCATACGCCACTATTTTCTTTTTAGTTTTGTGTAAGCAATAAAAGTTGAAATTAGTTTCTAAAACAATGACTTGAGGTTCTTGTTCACGTTACAACAGTTGTTACAACATTACAACAATTTTACCTCCACAGTGGACAATATCAAGATATTTTCGTTTTATACTGACATTTGAAAGTACAACGGTAAAATGCTATTTTTTGTAAGGAGGAGTTTGTGTGAAATCGACTTCGAAGGAACCATACTCTTCAGTGTATTTCCCGTAACAGCGATCCGTTTCGACTATAAGAGCAAGACTTACTAGAATAAACATCTCTTTTTTATTGTGCACTGTTGCTGCTTGGTTAAACGATATAATCTTGGACCCTGCCACCAGACAGCCTCTGCAGTATGACGTCAACTGCCTGAATTGACATCGTGCGTTATTAACAAGACAGGTCATCATGTATCGCTGAATGCTGTGATAGAGAGCATATATTCCCAAACGATTTCACTGCTTCTGGCGCTCTGGATACATCTCTTGAATAAAGTAAACATAAAAAAGGAATTGCGTCCTATAATCACTTCTGTTTCAAATTTTTCTGCAACAACTTCATTCGATTTTTTATTGTCTAACCTGGTTTGTATTAAAGCGACTCAATAACTAGTCTAAAAACACCGAAGGAGTGGGTTCACAACACTTTTCCACCAGTTTTGTAAGGAGAGAACACTTTCTTACAAGGAGGACAACAAAAAAGCTAAAAATATTTAACATTGTATACTGCTACACTTTTAAATAACGTTGTTTAAGCAGTTGGGAAGCCCAACTTCTCCTGCTAAGAAAGCTCCTAGTTAAGACACTGCCTCGGGAATTTTCCTTCGGGGCTCCGACGTCGAGACGGGGGTGAACAAGTCTTGGAATCTTCGTGGTAAGTTCGTGTGTCACTCTGTGTTTTGTCCATCCTGCTCACCACCTGAACTCTCCAAAAAGCTAGATAACATCGCAACTACGTTTAACTGAGACCGTGCAGAACTAACCTTCCCGGTGGACTAAAGTTGCCAGTCTTCGGGAACTAAGACAGACTCAAAGGGGAAAGAGCTAAGAACGTGACAAGCGTGTCGTTTTCAGTTCACCGATGCGCGCTGTCAGAAACAGTCGAAGGATTTCGTCCTCTGACCCTAGGCTGTGCTCGATTGGGAAGCCCTCCAGTGGGCTGAAATGACCGTGGCCTTATTGTGAGGCAGGAGCGTGTGGTGCAGTGTCAGGCTCTTCTCACCAGATTCTTGTTCTTTTCTGTTGCAATAGCTCGCCATGGGGACACACAAAATACGCCTCAACTAACTGCAGGTTAAATGACAAGAGTGAATAGAGGGGTTTCCGCAAGATTTAAGAGGCATGAGGAAATAAAGTTCGAATGCAGTTTATAAGTAGCAGGAAATAAGCGCAGTTTCTGTCTTGGTTCAATGGAAACAATTGCCATAAGGAAAGAATGACCTTCTACAGAGCCTTAGAACCTTTCACTTGTCCCGACAGCTTGTTAGCGTAGTCTAATCAATTGACATGTAAAGAAGTAGAGATATAAAGTACGTGCCGACTTTTTTTTTGCTGCGCAGCATCAGTGCATGGACCATCCCGACATGGCCTCACATAACACATGTACAAAGACGTTCAGGGTTGGTCAAAAGTTCCCAGTGCATGGACCATCCCGACATGGCCTCAAAAAACATACTTATTTAGACGTTCATGGTTGGTCAGAGTTTCCCAGGCCACAGGGTCGGCTTTTGTTCAATATATCTTGGCACGTAAGATGCTGATGAAGCTATCAAAGCAGTCAGAGGGTAGAGCACTATTTTTTGGACACTATGCAGATATTTTGAGCTTAGCGGATGTCATAACTGCCAGACTATGTTGCTCAAAAGCAGACCGTGTGGCTTGGAAACATTTGACCGACTCTGTACATTGTATAATGCCTCTGATATTATATGTTGTGCCAAATCTATGTTGGGTCTGCATTGATGTGCATCTTCAATCCTAAATTCCACTTCGTTTTTTAAGGACGGAGAATAAAAAAATATTTAAAAGAAAAACCAATTCAGAAGACGGCAGAGTAGTTACGCGCAGTGACCGAACGCTCCGCGAGTTCTACCTTGAACGATTAATAACTGGACGCCCTACTACAGTTGTAGCCAACACAGTGCTGTGCCCGTAAGTTCTAATTCCTCTAACATGAACTAGTCACGCGCACAACCTGGACATATTTCTTATTGTGTAAATAGTTTTTATATATTACTTTCCCCCGTATCCTCTCCTCCTGTCCCCTCACCTCTTTCATTTCATTTCTCCATTGTGCCTGTCCCGCCGCGGTGGCTCAGTGGTTAGGGCGCTCGACTACTGATCCGGAGTTCCCGGGTTCGAACCCGACCGCGGCGGCTGCGTTTTATGGAGGAAAAACGCCAAGGCGCTCGTGTGCTGTGCGATGTCAGTGCACGTTAAAGATCCCCAGGTGTTCGAAATTATTCCGGAGCCCTCCACTATGGCACCTCTCTCTTCATTTCTTCTTTCACTCCCTCCTTTACCCTTCCCTTACGGCGCGGTTCAGGTGTCCAACGATATATGAGACAGATCCTGCGCCATTTCCTTTCCCCCAAAACCAATTATTATTATTATTATTATTATTATTATTATTATTATTATTATTATTATTATTATTATTATTATTATTATTATTATTATTATTATTATTATTATTATTATTATGACCTCGGCGTACTTTTCGACCGCAGCCTCAGCTTCTCCTCTCATACAAAACGCATTGCTCTACGGGCTATGCGTACACTCGGCTTCATCTGCAGGCTTTCGAGAGAGTTTCGAGCCCCACTTCCTTTCTTGAAGCTCTACCTCTCCATATGCTTGCCGCTTTTGGAATATGCGTCTGTTGTTTGGAACGGCACTTGCCAGTCGAACTGTGAAAAAATCGACAGAGTTCAGCAAAAGTTTTTACGCATATTTCAACATCGGTTTTCTTGCAAAACTTCCAGCTCTCGTTCCAGAAGGAGTAACTCATTGCAGCTTCCTTCTCTTAGCTGCCGTCGCGTGAGGGCAGATATAATTTTCTTGTATAAACTTCTTCATGGTCACTTTCTATGCCCTCAGCTCCTAGCGCGTATCCTTTTGCGTGTACCGCGAAAGAGCATAAGGGAATTCAGACCATTCCATGTTTCTGCGCTCCTGCACTACCTCTCCCCTCTGGACAGAATGCAAAAGTTGTTCAATTCTCTTTGTCCTCACCTTGATATATTCGAAAATTCTCTCCCTTCTTTTATATTAGATGTCCGTGACGTTCCACTTTGAGCACTCTTTTTCTCATACATAACTTCCCCTTTCATGCATTTTGACTTTACTACACTTGTGCATATGCACTGGTATTATATTGTTTTTTTTTCTCCTTAATTGTTCATCACGTCTACTCGTTTTCATTAATGTTATTTCTTTAATACTGTGTACTCACGCCTGATTGTCTGTAACGCGTTCACTAATTACATTTCTTATTGTGTATGATTGTATTTCTAGCTTGTATTTCAGAGGTTTCTTATTCGTTCATATTAGTATTGGCTTTATTCTTGTTTGTATTTTGCTATATGGTGTACTTGGCTGTTATCGGTCGTTCTTGTGTTCATTCTCTTTGTTTATTGTTTCATTAGTTGTTTATATGTCTGTTGCCTGTTCTAGCTGTTTTCATTTACCGCTGTTCTCGCTGTTTTCTTGTTTTCACTTTTTTGCTTCATGCTTGCTGTCACGCCTAGTTTATATGTCTTTTTTTCTATCGCCTTGACTGCTGCATTACCTCTCGTGAGTCTCTTCCTTTGTGGAAGACAAATTTACGTTTTGTGCGTGTGAATGGTGTACCAGCACCAAGACCTTTGGGTTGTTCCTGGGCACCGAAAAATAAAGATTGATTGATTGATTATTATTATTATTATTATTATTATTATTATTATTATTATTATTATTTTCATTATTATTATTATTATTATTATTATTATTATTATTATTATTATTATTATTATTATTATTATTATTATTATTATTATTATTATTAATATTATTATTATTATTATTATTATTATTATTCTGCCTGCTATCCTTTATTTCCGCTGCCCCAGCTCAGGTGCTTCAGTATGGATGGCAGATGCCGGGGCTGGCAAAAATCTTTTCTTTCCTTTTTACTATTATTTTAATAAAAAACCACTACCACCACCACCAGACGGCAGAGGCGCCTCACTATCTTGCCTGTTTTTCTTTGAATGTAAACCGAAGATACAAGAAGCACGCTAGCAATGGGAAGTCATCATATGTATTTTTTTTCGAATTAAGGCTACACACTGTGGTGTGCAATGTCAGGAATTTTTTGTTTTCAGCGTGAAGTAAGCTTCCTTTTGTGCTGAATTTTTTGCAGGCATCACCATTGGCGGAGTACCCGTGTTCGAACCCGTCCGCGGCGGCCGCGTTTAGATGGAGGCGAAACGCAAAAGCAACCGTGTGCTGTGCGATATCAGCGCACGTTAAAGATCCCCAGGTGGTCGAAATTATTCCGGAGCCCTCCACTACGGCACCTTTTTCTTCCGTTCTTTCAGTCCCCCGTTATCCCTTCCTTTGCGGCACTGTTCAGGTGACCACCGAGATGTCAGACACATACTGCGCCATTTTGTTCTCGAAAAAACCAAAATTAACATTTCAAATTACGCCAGTACCCGCCACGGTGGCTCAGTGGTTAGGGCGCTCGGTTACTGATCCGGAGTTTCCGGGTTCGAACCTGACCACGGGGGCTGCGTTTTTATGGAGGCAAAATGCTAAGGTGCCCGTGTGCTGTGCGATGTCAGTGCACGTTAAAGATCCCCAGGTGGTCGAAATTATCCCGTAGCCCTGTACTACGCGGCGGCGGCGGCGGCGACATCTGACGCCCAGGAGTGCGTGTTGGTGACAGTGCGCGTTGGTGTTGTTTACACGTCGCTGGCCAGTGTTTATGTGCGTCCAGCTGTCGCGTGGAACGCGCTGTGTTTTTGTGCTGTGTCTTCATGCTGTGCCCCGCGCCAAATCATCTCTGGTGATTTTAACGCCCACCATAGTGCGTGGGGCAGTGCGCGCCACTCCGCGCGTGGAGACGACCTGCACGACGCAGCAACGCAGCTGGGACTCACCTCCTTGAACACCGGCGAGCCCACCTTTCGACGACGCGGAACAACCGGCTCCTGCATCGACGTTGCCTTCGCATCCAGAGGCATCGAGGCGACATGGCGCCGATCACCATCTCTCTGGGGCTCGGATCTTTACTCCATCCTAATTGAACCCACTGCGTTGGAAGCGCGCCCCAAACGTACCTACTCCATTACCAACTGGAGCGCGTTCAGGCGGGCGGTCGACGAGGCGGCGGCCAATGGCGCAGATTTGTTTTCAAGTCTAGTCCGAAGCGCTCTCGCAGCCACCCAGCGAGCAGAGGTAAGGGCAGGGCAGCCCACACCTGATATGAAGCTGCTCAATCTGCGCGAGAAGAGAGATCGCGCAGAGCGACGGGCGCGACGGACTGACAGAGCCGCCGACTGAACTGTCTACAACCGCTTGGACGCGGCAGCGCGTCGCCACGCCAACAAGCTATACCGCCGGCAGTGGGCTTCACTTTGCCAAAGGATGGAGGAAGATGTCAGCTCGCGGAGGCTGTTTGACACCCTGCGGCAACTAATCACGCGAACAATGAACTAATCATGCGCACAACCTGGACACATTTCTTATTGTGTAAATAGTTTGTACCTATTACTTCTCCCCCTATCCTCTCTTCCTGTCCCCTCACCTCTTTCGTTTTATTTCTCCATTCTGACTGCTATACCTTATTTCCGCTGCCCAAGCTCAGGTGCTTCAGTATCGATGGCAGATGCCGGGGCTAGCAAAAATCTTTTCCTTCCTTTTTACTATTATTTTAATAAACAACCACTACCACCACCACTTATTCATGCCTGCGCAGGCAAGATCCCACTGCGCACACGATTCAATGCGGCATATTCGCGACCACTTGAAGATCTTTAACTTGCACTGACATCGCACAGCACACAGGCGCCTTTTCGTTTTGCGTTTGGCCGCCGCGGTCGGGCTTAAAATCGGGCCCGCACTGCTGAAGCTACGCGATGAAATGGCGCCTTTGACGTCACGCGAATAATCCCTATACTTAAACTCACAGTCAACTGCACGCTAATCATAGCGTTTGTCTACCACGAACACACATAATTCGCATGCGGTGTTGCAATCAGTAGAGTCAACACAACGCACAATCATTCAGTCCCACTGCAGGTGCTAGAACATTAACAAGACTCACAACAGAGCATGGGTTTAGTACAAACTCCACAGTGATCATCCCAAAGTCACATCTGAAACCCGCGATGCTCAGTGGTTGGCCTGTTCGGCTACTGAGCAGGAGTGCTCCGGTTCGAACGTGGCCGCGGCAACCGCACTTCGTTGGAGGCGAAACGCAAAGGCGGCCGTGTGCTGTGGGATGCTAGTGCACGTTAAGTATCCCAAGGTCGTAGTAATTACTTCAGAGGCCTCCACTACGGCGGCACATTCTCTATTTCCTCTTTCACTACCACTTTCTTCCCTTCTCTTACTGCAACGTTCGGGTGTCCACAGAGGTGGGAGACAATTACTGTGCCATTTCCTTTCCTCAAAAAGAAATTTTCATTCGCGTCTATTTTTGAAACAGTTGCGGTGAAGATATACGCCGCTTAAATTTAAGAACTGACTTATTTCTAAATCGGTCATATTATTTTGATTAAACAAGGAATTCACCGTCCCGATCTAGTAAGCTCAGCTAAATTGCCTATACAGTGCTCCAATAGTTTAAGAGATGAGAAGCAAAGTTTCTGATATGATACTTGTTAATGTATGAGGGTTCTGACTGATGGCGTCTCAGGACTGTTGTTTAGCGCAGCGGACAATATTAGCACTGCGATGCACCCGGCCACGGTTTGCGTAATCTGTAAGGGTGTAGTGTGTTAGGAAGTTTGGTGGTGGTGGTGGTAGTCGTTTTATTAAAAAAATAGTAAAAAGGAAGGAAAAGATTTTTGCTAGCCCCGGCATCTGCTATCGATACTGAAGCACCTGAGCTGGGGCAGCAGAAATAAAGGACAGCAGGCAGAATGGAGAAATGAAATGAAAGAGGTGAGGGGACAGGTATAAAGTTTGGTGAGTGTTGCTGTTTTCCTTCCTTGCATTCTTCATAAGTTCATAATGAAGCTGCTTTAAGGCAGCTGGTGTTGAAACCAAGAATTGTATATAATTCTCTTAAAAGGGCGTAGTGTGTCTGCAATGGTCATTACGAAACTAACAAAGGCGAGAACATACAGCTCTCGACGCTACTTCAGCTTGGCGAACGAGTAAGCCGTTGTCCTCCAGGTGGTGCGCGCGACGAACGCAAACTCAGGAAGCCCTTTAATAGCTTGGCAGGCTCAAACTAGGTGGTAGAGGGTTTATAGAGCCCAAAATTTGAAAAGTTAGTTTTTGGGGGCGCCGCCTTTACCCGCCGCGGTGGCTCAGTGGTTAGGGTGCTTTGCTACTGATCCGGAGTTCCCGGATTCGAACCCGACCGCGGCGGCTGCGTTTTTATGGAGGCAAAACGCTCAGGCGCCCGCGTGCTGTGCGATGTGAGTGCACGTTAAAGATCCCCAAGTGACCGAAATTATTCCGGAGCCCTCCACTATGGCACCTCGTTCTTTCTTCTTGCACTCCCTCCTTTATTCCTTCCCTTGCGGCGCGGTTCGGGTGTCCACCGAGATATGTGAAACTTAGTGTGTCATTCACTTTCCTAAAAATGTTTTTTTTCTCCATTTCCTTTTCTCAAAACCATTTGTACTCTGTTCATTTAAAAAAAATCATTTTTGAAGAAAAGGAGTGATCCAGTAACTGTCTCACATATCCGCAGACAGCCGAACCGCTCAGTAAGGTGAGAGATATAGGAAGTTGTGAGCGGAAGGACTCCCGATCAGCGGCCGAGCGCTCTAACCACCGGGCCACCGCGGCGTGTGATGTCAGGGCACGTTAAAGATCCCCAGGTGGTCGAAATTATTCTGGAGGCCTCCGCTATGGCACCTCTTTATACCTTTCTTCTCTCAGTACCTCCTTTATCCCTCCCTTAGCGCGGTTCTGGCATCCGCCGAGATGTGACAGATACTGCGTCATTTCGTCTCCCCAAAAACCAATTTTCGATTTTTTCTTTCAATCGTGCTTGTCATGGGTTTTGTTGATGCCTACACTCATTTGTGTTCACTGCTAATGGCCACTGATCCGCAGTACCCGGGTTCGAGCCCTACCGCGGCGGCAGCATTTCGATGGAGGCGAAAAGCAAAGACACTCGCGTGCTGTGCGATGGCAGTGCACGTTAAACATTTCCACGTAGTCGAAATATTACCCGAGACCTCAACTACGGCATCTCTTCCTTCTATCACTCCCTCGTTTATCCCTTCCCTTAAAGCGCGGTTCAGGTATCGGCCGGAATACGAGACAGATACTGTGCCCATTCCTTTCCGCAAAAACCTTTTTTCACTGCTAATAGAAAATGGAAGTCACTGCGAATGGAAGATAATTTTTCCTACATTATTTGGTTATTTACGCATTATATCGGTCCTAACTCGGAGGAAGATACGAGTGGGTGTAGAAAACAAAAAGAACACCATCAAGAAGCTTTTTGCCTACAAATTTCATTGTTTCAAGGTTAGTGCCTGACTTTTTTTCGTGCAGCATTGAAAGTAGGACCCTTATAGATAACTCGTGTTTACACCGTAGCCAGCTCCGCTGCTGTGGCCTAGTGGTCACGGCGCTCGGCTGCTGTTCCGGAGTGCCCAGGTTCGAACCCGTATGCAGCGGCCGCGTTTCGATGGAGGCGAAACGCAAAGGCGCCCGTGTGCGGTTTGATGTCTGTTCACGTTAAATATCCACAGGTGGCCGACAATATTTCGGAGCGTTCAGCAGCTGGCACCGCTTTATCTCTTTTTTCTTTTCACTCCCACCTTCTTCCCTACCCATACGGCGTGGTTCTGGTGTCCACCGTTATGTGAGGCAATTACTACCCCACTTATTTTCCTCAAGAACCAAATTTACTGTAGCCACAGCCGCTTGGACCAGAGAAACTAACACTACCTTTACCTTAAAAGTGAGACCAATAAGAAGTTCTAGAGGTAGATTATTGCTCCTTGGCATGGAGGAATAAAGATTGCTTTTGCATCCCGACCTCAACTACAACTGAAGGAAAAGAACCCTGCATAGGTGCATATTATCAATGGTAAATACAAATGCCTCGCACAAGTTTGGTTTATATTTTATGGGGGTTGAGTGTCCTAAAGAGACTCAGGCTATGCGGGATGCCGTAGTGAAGGGCTCCGGTAATTTCCACTACCTAGGGTTCTTTAACGTGCACTGACATCGCTCAGTGCATGGGCTTCTAGAATTTCGCCTCCATCGAAAATCGACCGCCGCGGCCGGTATTGAAATCGCGTATTTCGGGCCAGCAGCCGAGCGCCGTAACCACTAAGCCACCGCGGCCCAGCACATTTATGAATCTGTGTTGACGAGCGTGCTTGAGAGTAACATTTCCTTACTAAAGGCTGCGCTGTATGAGAGAGTTTTATTAAATATAAACCTCCGCGAACTTTCCCACGAACCAAATCTCTATAAAACTGTTACTGCTGTAGGGTTCCTGACCTACCATGCATGAGCCATAAAGATAATAATAATAATAATAATAATAATAATTGGTTTTTGGGGGGGGAAAGGAAATGGCCCAGTATCTGTCTCATATATCGTTGGACACCTGAACCGCGCCGTAAGGGAGGGGTAAAGGAGGGAGTGAAAGAAGAAAGGAAGAGAGAGGTGCCGTAGTGGAGGGCTCCGGAATAATTTCGACCACCTGGGGATCTTTAACGTGCGCTGACATCGCACAGCACACGGGCGCCTTAGCGCTTTTCCTCCATAAAAACGCAGCCGCCGCGGTCGGGTTCGAACCCGGGAACTCCGGATCAGTAGTCAAGCGCCCTAACCACTGAGCCACCGCGGCGGGGTCATAAAGATGTGGAACTGAACAAATGAGCACATTTTGTCAAAACATCATTTGAGCGACCTCAGATAACCGCCTGCCTTCGTGGCACTTCAATGGAAACAAAAAAAATCCTGCTGAGAATGTATTTGCAACTTTCCCCATAACAGTTATAGTTTATTGCTTAATTAAGCCAATTTTCGTGTTCTGGTGGCTAGTGAATTGCTCTCAATTTTTTCTAAGCAACAACGGCTCGCAGGGCGTGATTTGGTGTTGCCATCAATGATATTGAAAAAACCACTAGGTGCTGCGTTACAGCAAAAGGACCGCTTGCATTGCGGACGTTTTTGCCTTGCCTCCTCACGCTGTCTGCGTGACGATATTAGCCAGAGCTGAAAAATTATCCTTATTGGTGTTCATGTCCTGGTGACCTGATATTGCGGTTTTCACCCAGAACCTTCTTGTTGTTGCTGCAGTTTCTCAAATAAGAGGTTTTGAGCTCTTTTCGATCCCGGCGTCGGGGGCTGTGTTTCGATGGAGTAATAATGATAATAATTGGCTTTTGGGGAAAGGAAATCGCGCAGTAGCTGTCTCATATATAGTTGGACACCTGAACCGCGCCGTAAGGGAAGGGATAAAGGAGGGAGTGAAAGAAGAAAGGAAGAAAGAGGTGCCGTAGTGGAGGGCTCCGGAATAATTTCGACCACCTGGGGATCTTTAACGTGCACTGACATCGCACAGCACACGGGCGCCTTAGCGTTTTTCCTCCATAAAAACGCAGCCGAAGCGAAACGCTGAGGCGCCCGTGTGCTGTGTGATGTCATTGCACGATAAAGATTCCCAGGTGGTCGGAATTATTCCGGAGCCCTGCACTACGGCGCCTCTTTCTTCCTTTCTTCTTTCATTCCCTCCTTTATCCCTTCCCTTACGGCGCAGTTCAGGTGTCAGCCGATATGTGAGAGATACTGAGTCATTTCTTTACCCCCAAACCAATTATTCTTATTAGTAGTAGTATTGGATTATTCCGGAGCCCTCCACTATGGCACCTCTTTCTTCCTTTATTCTTTCATTCCCTCCTTTTCCCCTTCCCTTACATCTCGGTTCAGGTCTCAGCCGATATGTGAGAAAGATACCGCGCGATCTCCTTTTCCCAAAACCAATTTTCATTTTTTCCTTTTTAAAAGACCAGAACGGTTCCTTCAGGCTCATCCTAAATCGATTAATTTCTTTCTAAAAGCTGTCATGTCTCTTCGTGCATCTAACTTGAGCAGTCTGCTGTGGCAGGCGGTCTTCGACGAAAACCTGTCATTGTCGAGGCAGTTCGACCGCGGCAGCTTGGTCTATCCATCAAAGTGAATTGAGCTTATAATTCAAACCTGCTTACTCAAACTTTACCAATTTATCGTCGCTTCGTTTAAAGGCAACATCATAAAGGAAGAACAATTATTGCGAAATCAGAGCACGCGCACTTTTGAGAGAGATTGAATTCAACAGCTAGAGTGGTCCTGCTTGAGCCGACAAGGCAGTTTCGAAAGGACGTGCTGACAACCACTGGATCGAATTTGGTCTATTTATTGTAAACAAAGATAAGTAGCAGGGAGTGATTATGCGTTAAATTAGATTAGATTATCGTGACGCAAAACCGAACAAAATTCATTCTTAAGCATTCAGCTGCTGCCAGCATTAAATCTGATAAATATGCGGTAGCAGCTATAAATTTTATTTTTTTTTCTTCAGCAGATGAAAAATTTATACGGCAATTGCACATTCGTGGCAAGGCGAATGATCAGCGCTATCTGGGCTTACTGGCTCACCGAGTCACTAGTCACCTTAATCGCGCTGTAAGATGGCAGTAGTGTCCACCTACAAACTGACGCAGTTATGCTCTTTCTTTTTCTCTAAACCGACGGAGGGTTACGTCAGTCGCACTTTGAGGTACTATAAGCAAAAAACAAAATGCGAGCTAGGCACTTGTTACCCGCCGTGGTGGCTAAGGGTTTAGGGCGCTCGGCTACTGGTCCGGAGTACCCGCGTTCGAACCCGACCACGACGGCAGCGTTTCGATGGAGGCGAAAGGCAAAGGCGCCCGTATGCTGTGCGATATCAGTGCACATTAAAAATTCCAAGGTGGTTTAAATTATTCCGGAGCCCTCCACTACGGCGCCTCTTCCTTTTTTATTTCACTTCCTCCTGTATGCCTTCCTTTACGGAGTGGTTCAGGTGTCGGCCGATATGTGAGACAGATAATGCGCCATTTCCTTTCCTCACCAACCAATTTTCCAATTTTCAAGTAGGCCCTTGAACCATGAGCAGCAAAATGAGGAGCTTTTGGCTGAGGGAACCTCAATACCAGCGAAGGAAAATTTCACTTCGAAGGCGCGAGCAGCACCCTTGAATATTGTTAATCAACCTTGCTTGTATTTCCTCTCCAGGGGCAAATATGTTCGTGTTTTTGTGTTAGCACTTCGGTCCCCTTGTTCATGTTTCATTTGTTGCTGATAGTACGTGGAGACAGATTTTCTAGATAAATTTTCCAGTTACTCGCTGTTGGAATCTTCCTGGCAATTAGATAGTGGTTTGTTTGTTTGATTTACACTGATGCCCTCTATCTCCTGCTTTGCTGCTACTGATATGCACGTACAATGTATTATACCCCTCTCTCTCTATAAAATGTTTTGTAGGAACTATAACGAGAGGAACAAGAAAGCAAAACTGAGCTCAACTTGCTGAAGTTAGTTGCGAATAAGGGTAACGTACTTTGTAAATTCGGTACAAAAACACGAGAGGCGCGTACCCGACTGCAAGAGAAAATAAACGCGTATGTCATATATTATAAGGCAGAAAGAAAAAACCGAGAGACTAATGTCAAGGATAAGCGATGAGAAAGTGGATCGAGTGGGAAAAAAATGGAAGCACGGAAATTTTAGCGAGCATTGCTGAAATGTCTGCTATTACAGGCCAGGCACTGCGACAGGGTCAAAGGCCTTTGTCTTTGGCACACGTGCCGTCCCATTGCTGCCCTTCTTTTACATTTCGCGCTTGTACGTACAGCAATACTCGAGTAATTAAAGGCGCTCCGGAATAGACGTCACGATGCAGCATTAGCATTGGCGTAATTTTTCGGCTGGTAGAAGACGTGTGCGACGGATGTGATAGGCTGAAAGAGAAGGAGAAGTCGAACTATTGTTCCGCCATTTCTTAAGCCTAATAAGACGCCCATTACACCAAATGCTGGGAAAAACTATACAAAGTACGACAAAGAAAGCACTGGAGATGAGCTTATAGCGAGAGACGCCCTGCCTTAAAGGTCGTCGCCTGATTCTTTAAAAGGTGCGTGTCAGTGCGTCGTTCTCGAATGGAATGTTCTCAGGGAAGTTTCTTAATATTGAATAAAGATTCTAAGAAAACAAAGGTGGACCCCACAAACTGTATTGTTTGGGTGACATCATTCACGTTACCGCCTTGGGCCAAGCACTACTTAGTTCGAACGAGTGAAAAGCCCGCGGGGCATTCCTGTGCATATTTTCTGCCTCCAGGTGTCGCAACAATATTCATGACGATGAGTTATTCGTTTGTACTTTGATTAGTTCCATTTGAACAGTGGATTCTATTGTTTGTTTTTCGCCGCTAGGTGGCTGATGTGTACGGACGCGTTTCACATGAGCTCCACCAATTTCATGAGATTATCACAACAGTCTTAATGAGACGCCACCCTTTATTGTGGACCACTGACCGAACATCATCAGGCACGTCTGGGGCAAGTTTTACGTCTGGATAACGGTAGTTACACCCTTTTCCGGCACCCTGAAACTCCCACGATTCAGCCCGCCGCGCTAAGCCTACCCAGGATCAGCGCGGGTCCACCCACAGCTGCGAGGCATGAGTCACGAGGCAGCAGCCTGCGCCGACGCCGACGAAGCTCCGCAGAGCTCCCTTTGCCGCCGCACTTCCTCCTTTCTACATCCGAAGAGGGAGAAGACATGGAGCTCAATACTCCTCCTTCAAACATTCCGCCGGCACAGAAGAACGCTGGTTTTCCGTCAGGGACACCTGTGAAGAATCCATCTTCTGACTGGACTCTCTATTTGACGCACAGCAAACACAAACGCCTGGCTCGAGGTAAGCCAGTTACGGTGGCGGGAGTCACAATCCAACCCTCATCTGCGCCACCTATATCCACCCCTTCGAAGCCTCCACCTCGCCGCGACCGCCTTCCCCCATTACCCAAGCAGGACTGCAAAATTATTCTCCGCCCCAAGAAAGGTCAACCTCTGAAGAATTTCACCACCCCAAAGATCTCGATTGCTGCAGCCCAAGCCTGCCGCTCCCCATAAATATGAGCTTCATCAGGGTGTGCATTCATCAGGGCTCCAACATCATTATCTCCAGCACCTCCGATCTTGATACGGCAAATCAAGTCCGACAAATCGACAGCCTTACGGTCGCCTCCAGGGCCTACGCCGTCTCTACCTACGTTGCAACCCCGGAGACCGTCTCCAAGGGCGTCATTCATTCATTCATTCATTCATTGCCTCAACCCCAACACCTCGGAAACCGAGCTTATGGATGGCCTCAGGACCCCTTTTTCCAGCGTGGAAGTCCTCCGGGCTCGCATGCTGGGCGCCACGAGAACGGCCGTCCTTACCTTCTACACCCGTAATGCTACGCGGTCGGTCATCTACTATGTAGGTGAACTGCCCTGTTGCCCATTCAAACCGACCAAGCAAATATGTCTAGTTTGTCATGAAGTGGGACACCGTTTCGACGTCTGCCCCACACCGGACATATCTACCTGTCACATCTGTGTCACTCTCAACCCAACCTCTGGACATCCCTGCACCCCGAGGTGATCTTCCTGCGGGGAAGCTCACCTTACTGGAGCACGGGAATGCCGCCAACGCCTGCTTCAAAATAGGACCCGGAAGGCTCAAACCTCAACACCCAAGACTCGAGAGGGTCGCCCTAGGTGGTTCAGCTCCGAAAGAAACTCCTCAAAAAAGCCTCCCCGAAAGCAGACCCTCTCCGAAGTGCGCGTGAAGACAAGTAAAACAACGGTCAGCAAACCATCTGGGACGGCCAAGGGTCCACAGTTGGAAGCACGGGCCTCGAGACCACAGGTGAGCTGGTCAGTTGTTGCCTCGTCTGCTCCAAAAGCTCAATCTACACAAATTACTAAACTCAAGGCGGAAATGTCACGCCTGAACAAACAGCTAGGTCAACAAACCACCAAGCACACAACACAAGCTCCGCGAGACCAGTCGCATAACCATTCCGCGCCTGCTTCAGTAACGCCACCACAAACAATTCGACAGCAACGCAACCCCCAAAACATACGCGCCCTTCACTCCTGCCCCAGTTAGAATACTTGGACCGTATGAAGAACGATATCTGCTGACCGTGCCACAGCAACTCGCACAATACCAACACCAAATGCAGCAGCAGCAAATGGCCAACTTCCAGCAACAGATCCAGCAACAGCTGGTTACTATGCAGCAACTCCAGCAGCAGATGCAGATCTACACGTCCCTCACAACTTGCATGGACCACCTACCGCGTAAACGAATCCCATCTGGCGACCCCCTAGTGGGCCTCACCAACGCCGCATGTGTCTGCCGTCGGAAGCCAGTGATTCGGAGAATCGGGAACACGCTCCGTTTGGCCCCCTGCTTTCGCAATGCCACTGCATAGCCCAACGTAATCGCCTCGTGGTACTTGGCGACTCACACCGCCTGGGCTTACCGTGTCGATACAGCCAAAAGGACCACTCTCCTGGATGCCGTAGACGCTGCACATCTCACCTTGATAACCGATCACTCAGCCCCCACAAGACTTGGTAATTGTGTCTCCCGTGACACCTCTCCGGATCTCACTTTCATTAAGAATGTCACCAGCCCTACCTGGACTAACCTAGGGGAAACCCTAGGAAGCGACCATTAAATACTCTCAATCAGCATACTGTCCCCACAGCACCGGATGCCCCTCGATATCATCAAGATCACCAATTGGGAAGTCTACAGAGTCGCGGCTCCACATTATAGCTCTGTTACTAATATCGCGGCATGGACCCAGGCCCTCTGTGACGTCCATCAATCGCATACGCAGGCCCTCCAACAGACCGTTGACAGCCCCGCAGTCGACCCTCATCTCCGCCACCTCTGGGAGGCCCGTCAAGGCCTGCTGAAAAAATGGCGCTGACAACGACATAACCGCACCCTCAAAAAGCGCATAGCGCAGCTTACCTTACAAGCTCAGGACTACGCAACGCAACTATCCACCCAAAACTGACATCAATTTTGCGACTCCCTTCGTGACACCCTGAGTACTTCATAAATATGGGCCATACTGCGCAGCCTTCTACATCCTGAAACAACAAAGGCGTCTACCAACAGAACCTCGCAAGCAGTAGCCCATCAATTCACCGGCACCTCACTGCCCGCACAGCCACAATAGGTGTCGGTTCTACTAGATCGTCTCTCTTCCAAACACCTGACAAGGGCACTTTACAAGGTGCTGTTGTATCACCACTGCTAATCAATAGTGCCATGGCCCCTCTCGCTCACAAGCTCCTACACTCTCCGACATTGTATATACCATCTATGCGGATGATATCACCATCTGGTCAACCAGAGGATCCCTCGCGGCCAAAGAGCAAGCCTTAAAAAAAGCCATCGGTGTGGTCGAGCATTTTGTTCAGACCAGCAGCATGCAGTGTGCACTGGAAAAATTGGAAATGATCCGTATTCATGGTCCCCACTTTCGTTCACCCGGCCTAATCATGTTCAAAATTCACAACCATCCTATAGAAGAAAAATCGCTCATCCGATTGCTTGGCCTCTTGGTCCAGCATGACGGCAAGCCCACCCACACCATTGCCATTCTACGCACATCTATGCTCAATATCGCACGTATGGTTCGACGCATCGCTGGACATCGCAAGGGCATACGCGAGGATGACACCATCTGCCTCGTCACGGCCCTGGCCATGAGTCGAATCCAGTATGGTCTCCCATACCTAAATGTTGATCGCACCGCCGAGAGTAGGACCAATATCCTTATCCGTACCCTCTTTAAAACAGCTATGGGCCTTCCCATGTGTACATCCACCACGAGACTGCTTGAACTTGGGATTCACAAGACGTTTGCGGAAATCCAGGAGGCTGTTCTAAACTCCCAACAGACTCGTCTCCTCACCACCTCTGCAGGTAGGGTCATCCTTTCAAGGATAGGTGACCTGCAAGCCACCGGCATTATAGCCTTGACCGGAGTTCTTCCAAATGCTGTCCACTCACGCCTTTACATGCACCCATCCCTAGCCGTATGAACCAGGAGTCACAGGTCTTGCGCCGTCAGGAACATCTTCGCAGCCTCCGTAGGCAATATGGCCAATACACCTCGGCTATGTATGTGGATGCGGCTTCCTATTGACAGCCCAACAGATATGCTTGCGCTGCTGTCAATAACGCCAACACCCCTTTTCTTGGAGCGTCCTTCACGGCACAGGATCCAACGGCCGCAGAAGCCATTGCAATAGCCATCAGCATCAAAGTGAGCGACACGCAACACCACGGCACTCACATTTTTAGACTCCCAAGCCGCCTGCAGAGCCTACACGAGTAGACGTGTCCCGCGCACGGCTCTCCGTGTAGTGGGCGACATCTTTAGTATGATCACGTCATCACCTGGGTCCCAGGACACGCAGGTCTCGATGGCAATATTAGGACAGATGCCCTAGCTCGAGATTACACCAACCGAGCGGGGCCCACTGACTCTACTCTTTACCCCATCTCAACCCATTTTTCAACCCGCCTAGAGACCCTCCGCCTAAATAGGCGTCTCTACCCCCCGCCACATAAGAAACTTTCTCCGGAGGACTTCTACCACCTGAGACGCATCCAAACAGTTACTTTACCCAATCTTCACCACCTACACCGCACTCACCCAACATTATACGCAGATACATGTCCTTGATGCGGCGAAATTCTCACATTCACGCACATTACATGGACATGCTCAGCTAAACCGAACCACTTAAAGCCGCACAATGCGGCGCTGGAGCAGTGGGAGGTGACGCTGGCCAGCGGCACCCTGGAAGACCAGGAGGCGCTAGTCGCCATCGCCAAAGCGTCGGCGGAAGCCACTGGAGTCTTGGACTGAGGACCCCACCCACAATCCGCTCCGGTCTTCTTTTTTACAATTAAATGTTTATTCTCTCTCTCCATTGTTTGTCATTACGAGCTCGGCGTTCTTCTGTGCCTGTTGAGCTGTGCAGTTATGTTATTCGAACTGGGTAGTGACTGAAACGCACACAAAATAAAAAACGATATAGACAATATTTTTGAACTTACTATGTATATTTTGGGCACGCCGCAGATGAAAGCATTGCTCTCCTGTTATGATGATGTTAAAATCTCGGGAGAATAAAAACTCCTTTTTACGTGAAAGCTGTGACATTTAAAAAAATGCCCAAGTGGTCGTTTATTCTCCTGGTCTAGGTAATAAAAATATATAAGAACCATTAGAACAGGTATGCTCCACGGATATCAAACTAATTTAAGTGAGCGCGCGGTTAGGCGAGTCGGTCAGTCATGAGTAACAAACCTGTGATACGCACATACAAACACGGACGAATATTTTAAAGAACAAGCGCAGACTTCACGACTGCACGTGTCAGACCTTGTGTCAGTCTCTGTGTCAGTCTCTGTGTCAGTCCCTGTGTAAGTCCTTGTGTCCGTCTCTTCTCTTCCTTGTTTGTATGCGCACAGCACCCTTTGTTAATCAAAATAATGCAGCTTACATAATGAAAATAGCTTACAATTGGCGGAAAAGTATATTATAGGATCGAAAATTGCTTTTTGGGGAAGGGAAACAGCGCAGTAACTATCTCACTTTACGACACAGCAACCGCGTTGTGAAGGTGAGGTCAAGGAGGCACTGGAAGAAGACAAAAAAGAAATAAGAAATGCCGAAGTAGCGGGCTCATGAACAGTTTCTACAATATGGGGATATTTAATCTGCGATGATATCGCAGAGCAAACCAAAGGCACCTTTTGCGTTTCACTTCCACCGAAGCAGGGAAGCCGCAGGCGGGTTAAGGCTGTTCTTTCTTTTGAGTTCTGTTCTTTTCGTGCCTAATGCGTACACTGTAGTATTTTTTATATATTTTTTGTCCAATCTTTTTCGTTTAACCTATAATATACATTGTATTAATTTTTATCGCCTGGTTTTTATTTCCTCTCTGGTGCCTAATTATTTTTTCCACGTTATACCTAGCCTGTTTCTTGTTCCTTTGCTTGTTAATGGTGTTCCTTGTACGTGCTTTTACACATGACCCCCCTCCCCCCCCCCCCCCATGCAATACCTTGAAAGCAGGGGTTCTAGTGGTATGCTGACCAAATAAATAAATGTAAAAAAATTCCAAAATAGCTAAGAAAAAACATTCACTTTAATTGATTTTCAGAGAAGAGGCCATTCAGTATCTCGCCTACTGTACAAAATTTTTGAAACATTTGAACCGGCACCTGCTTGCACAAATATTTTCAGAAGAGGTTTCTGTCAAAAAAAATATTCCGTTATCTTTCTACGAATTTCTAATAATTTCCCATTGTAGTGTCTATTCATTTCGGTTTAATGAAATTTTCTTTCCTAATTAACTTTCGGGTTAACTGCCGTGTTTGGTTCGAATTGAGAAACCCATATTCCGATTTAAGCATCCATTATTACAAACATACAAACACGCAATAATGAAATCGTACTAACAGAGCCATCTAACAGAGCCTGCAAAATTAGTCAAGATGATCGAAAACAACATGTCAAGAACATTCATTTGTATTCTAATTTTCAGAAGCGTCGTTGCAGTGTGGAACGAAACATAATAGACAAATGTGCGCAGAGGGGCGAAGAAGCCAGAAGGTCTCTGAACCAGACAGTGTGTGCTCACACCATAGGCGCTCCGACGATTCCCACGAGATTCCATTTGCTGGCGCGGCCTATCTCCATTCATGCGACATAGGAGGCGCAGTGCCGCAGACACGACCACCTCATGCATTTTGTTGCGTCATTACTTTAGATCTGGGATGTAACTCTTCCTATTGCTGACAGCTCGTGCAATGCATTTTTATGGTTGGATTTGCTGAACCGAACATGCACTGGCTTTTGCTAAATCTTTCTTGTCCCTTTAGGTGTTACTGTAACAACCGCGGGAAAAAGAAACTATCCACAATGAGACGTTTGGGTTGGCAGCAAAGCACTCAATTCCAGCGAGCTAGGCTGCCTATTAGCGCCTGTGACGATATTGGCGGAGAGCAGAGTTTCGTAGTTGGCGAATGAATGTGTGCTCGAGGCTCTTGCTACACTTTCTGGGCTCCTGCTCTGCCCACAGTGACCTCTTCGTAGCACGCTATTTGCCGAAGTCTATTAGGGGACGTCTCATGGGAGTGTCGCATGCTTAGGGGATGCGCAAGATGTCTGGACAGAAGGGAAGGTAAGTGGCCGAACAAATAGGATTCTGGGCTCCCGTTGCATGTAGCGGAGCAAGGCATTCAGTCTTGAATGGGGAGGAGGCTCCCGAACTACGGTGGTGACGCAAGAGCTGGGGATTTAAGAGGTCACATTCACGAACCCTGAAATCCACCATGCAGGTGTGTGTGCTACAATCAATGAAGTCAGCGAAGGGAATGTCGGCAGCGCTTCACGTTGCTTAGGAAGTGGGCAAGATATGTGAACTTGATAAGCATACAATATTGACGCTTCTGGAGTTGTAACGTGTACAGGTGACATAGTATTGTGATTTACTCATGAGATTTAAGGTTTATACTTCAAAAGAAAGCTTCAGTCACTGAACGAAAACTATGAATATCAAGTTGCAGTGGTGACCTCGTGCATCCGCTTTCAGCGTGGCGGATGGGCGGTTCAGTCTTGTACCCAGAAAGTTCCCAACTCTTTCCTCTGGCTTTCCATGCGCGCAACTGTGCTTTCATTGCCGCTGTCAAACTATCTTTGGAGATAAGGCGTCACTAGACGCGTTCTAAGCGGCTTGGTTAGATCCTTGCTGATTAGCTCCCAGGCTCTAAAAGTAATTCGCTTCCACGCAAATCACAGAAAACCATGTAAACAAAGTGTAATATTAGGTGAGCGCACACTTCACGGGCTCACAAGCTGCTGCTCAGAAAACGAATCTAAACATGAATTGAAACCCTGTTTGTCCACCACACGAATTCAGTAGTTCAGACAGCCATAGAAAGAAATGCGGAACGTTTTGACGATATAGCAAAAATGTTATGGTGGAAAAAATGGAAGCTTCCCGATGGGTGATCTGTGGATATGTTAATAGACTAGAACCTTACTTTACATTAAAAAAAATATTCTTATCTTTTCGCTGAATTATATGCTCGTCCAGAATATCTGGGTATGACTACCCGTGTCTGCGAAGTGATGGGTACAGATGACCCCAGGCCGCCGGAGGAATCCGTTAACGCTGTCCTGGCATACACTTATAGCGAAGCTGAAGTATCCAATAAAGATTTTATTTTTACATTTTTATTCATTTTCAGTGAGGCCAAGAACACAGGAAAATCAGACATCTCTCTTTCAGAATTCTCGTCTTAGGAGAACTCTATGGGTCAATCGTTGCTGCACCATACCCGTCACGATGGCTCAGTGGTTAGGACGCTGGGCTAGGGAGCCGCCCTACCTGGGTTCGAGCCCGACCGCAGGGGCCTCGTTTCGATGAAGGCAAAACGTAAAAGGCACCCGTGAGCTGTGCGATGCCAGTGAACGTTAAATTTAGTAGTAGTAGTAGTAGTAGTATTTTTATTTGGCCATATAATACAATATGCCCTCGATGTGAGGCAAAAGGAGGAAGATGAGGCAAACCTCCTGACGAGGCCTACACCCCGAATAGATAGATAGATAGATAGATAAAGAGGAGGAGGGATAGACAGGGATGTTAACCGGAAAGAGGTTCCGGTTGGCTACCCTGCACTGGGGAAGAGGGATTAGGGGGCTAAAAAGAGGAAGAGAGAAGGGGAAAAAGGCATAACACACACACGCACAACGCTGTCACAATTTGTCACTCAATCCAGTCGCTCTCAAGTAGGCAAAGAGTGCCTTGTATGCCTTGAGGGCAGTCGACTGCTGTGGCCACGGACCGAGGATCTTTTGCTCTGTTAATGGGCGAGGATCAAAGCGGTCCAGGGCACAACACAGTGTATGTCTTGCACTCGCAAATGCAGGGCACTCGCAGAGAAGATGAGCGATGGTCTCCTCACAACCACAGCTTTCATAGGCAGGGCTGTCGGCCATCCCCATACGGAAAGCATAGCGGTTGGTAAAAGCAACACCGATCCATAAAAGGCATAACAATGTTGCTTCGCGACGTGCTAAGTTAGGTTGCAAAACTCTCCCGTGTTCCACGCTAAAAGTGTGAGCTCCAGCGCCAAAGGGCGAAGCCCACACGCTGCGTCAGGTTTTGATATTGGGATCCTCACTGGAAGTCCGTCGTTGTGAGCCAAACGAGCAGCCGCTTCGGCCTGGTGATTACCGTTAATACCACAGTGTCCTGGCAGCCATTGAAAAATGATGTCATGACCTTTGGAAACGGTGCCGTGGTACAGTAGACGGATCTCAGCAACAAGTTGTTCCTGCGACCCGCGGCGTAGCGCAGCTTGCAGGGCTTGAAGGGCTGCTTTAGAGTCGGTGAAAACCGTCCAGTCATGTGGAGGTTCCTGACTGATGAACTCTACCGCAGCCTGTAAGGCTGCGAGTTCCGCACCAATTGAAGATGTTGGATAGGTCGTCCTGACTTTCATGAAGATGGATCTGGCCGGTATCACCACCGACCCCGCAGAACTGGTCGAGTGAACTGATCCATCTGTGTAAACATGTATGTATGTGTGTAAACCCCGAATAATACATCGAACAGTGGCCGCATGGCAAAAAGAAGACACTTTCAAAACAAGCAACAAAAGTTATAGGATAGAAAAAGCAAACACGGAAAAAACGATGCAAAGATAATACACAGCAATTGGCAGAAAACACGATATGCACAATCGGCAGTAAAGGAAGCAACGCAAAAGACAAAATATACAAAGTTAGCTGAATTTAAACAGGAAATAGAATCTTCAGTTTTTTCTTAAAAGCAGATACACTATGACTTTCTACGGCGATTTTTATTAGAGACTGATAAGCATTACACATTTTAAAACTTTCACAATGTTACACAATGCATTACACAATGTTCTCCAGGTGATTGAAATTATTCCGGAGCCCTCCACTACAGCGCCTCTTTCTTCCTTTATTCTTTCACTCCCTCCTTTATCCCTTCCCCTACGACGTGGCTGAGGTGTCTTCCGCGACGTGATGCAGTTACTGCGTCATCTTCCCTTCAAACCAAATTTTCTTTGCTAAAGCGAAGAGGAAACTGGTTGTTTATCGTCTCATAGGCTTTGTAGGCGTAAATGCACGCACGGTATACATTACTATGAAGGGGGGTGTAGAGTGCATTCATGTTAAAATAAAAGGCAGTGGCACCTTGAAAGTGCGAAGAAATGCCGTTGAAGGGGTTGAAGTTATCATATCTAAAAACGCTCCAAGCCAAATGAACTACAGACAATAAAAACGGAATGGCTGATATTTACGAACCGTCGTTTTTTTTTACATACGGGACTTTTACAGGTCCAACATTCCGGTCAAAAATTTTGAAAACAAGAAAATTGTCGATACGGTCACAGAAATATTGAAAGCAATGGTCCATTCTTACGATATGCAGGAAAATCTTTCTTTTTAAAGTGTTTCCATCGATCGAATCGAACAGTTAAGACTGCCATGGAAAACCAACGAGGAACACTTTTGACGATAGCAAAAACGTTAATAGAAAAAAAATCAAGACTGCCTTCAGGTGATCTGCGGATATATTCATTGTTATAGTGAAATCTCACATGACATGAAAAAATTGCGTTCATTAACAGTTTCCCCGCTCAAAAATGCTTTTGTCCAGAATTGGTCGGTATGTGTGGGCTTCGTAAAAAGTAAAGCAAAGATGGACTCGGAAGCGAGGAGACGTCAGGGAACAAGAGGAATGGTGAGTGCTGGTTACGTGGTGTCCCGAACAGCACACGCGCGGTCGTCCATGCAATCCAATCCGCCTCGTTGGAGCCGCCGCATGTCACCTTCGATACGTGGACGCCGACGAACATGCCATTCACGCCCGTCAGCTCTAGAAACTGTCGGTAAGCAAAGAGACACAATGGGCTCGGAAAGGTGTCGGCCTGCATTGGCAGCTTTGTTGTCTCCTTGCACTTGCTCTTCTGCGGTTCGGCTCTCACGCTGCAGCTGTTAAAGCTTACAGGGACCATTATTCTTTTTTCTTTCTGAAGCCAGTGTCTCTAAGAGAGCGTCGCACATGCGTAAGATAGGTAAAGTGTGTGTTCCAATACAGTTTCAGGAAGCGTCAGCTTGTAGCAGTTTGAGCGCTCATGTTGAGGTGAAATAAGAAAAATACGGAATTTAGCTGACAGCTGGCATTCACAGTATATAGAGGACTCTTGCTATTTCCATGTTTGCGTGCTTTTAGGAAAGTTGTTAATTATTAGGAAGCCAATTGCACGCGTCGTCAGAGACTTTGATCTTTCTTGTGGATGCTTTTTTGCAGTGGACCCTCTTCATGCAAAAAAAAAGAATTCTCCTGCACATAGCTTTCCAGGGAGTTTTTTTTTCTGAAATAGCCTTTCTATGATAAGGGTTTACGGATCGGCAAAAAAAATACCATCAACAACGTAGTTGGAAGGCTTCACAAAGAAAAATTGCAAGAGCAGAAAAAAAACTTCCTCTCGGCGCTCATTCTCTACATCCATAACCAGGAATCGGCACAAATTATGCACAAGTGCGATCGTAATCAATGCTAGCTTTTATGCAGGAAGCCGCGCACTCAGGTGGCTCCCACGTCATGTAAAACAGCTTTTTCTTCGAGCTTAAAGTATTCAGGCGTTTCGAAGAGTAGAAAGCTCTTTACGCGGTCGGAGATTTCGAGAGGACGATATTAGAGAGCCGCTATGATTTGAGAGGACGGCGAGATACCGCGCAGCAGCTTGCTCGAGCAGTGCGAAACTTCGTGCAATTTCAGTTTAACGCCTACATCTAGGCCCTGATTCTACGAACTGCGTGCTATCGTCCTTACAGAAAGCGACGTCGTCATGAGTACTGAAATTGCTCTCGCTCCGCGGAGAGGTGTTTTAGCAATTTCCCCTCTTGTTCCCAAGTTTCCTTAATTTAGAAATGAAACTTTTTCAGGTGAAATGGTGGCTTTTAACTGGATGTTAACATCACATAGATAACCAGATTACTACAGTATGTAATGCCTACCCTTCAATAATCCATGAGGCTTCAGCCAGTAAAACCATTTTTCAATTTAAAAAGAAAATGAAGTTGCTATTTTCACTTGTTCCTGATGTACCAAACACTTACGACATGTAGTGTTTTCTCTAATCTATAATTTTTCTTTTGTGTCGCTAATTGTAGCATTACTGCTTGACAATACCAGTTGTTGGGCGAGATGGTGCTGACGATGATCCATAACAGCGCGACAGACAGGGACAAAGAAGAGGAGACACAGCACACAGCGCTGTGTGTTGTGTCTCCTCTTCCTTGTCCCGTCTGTCGCGCTGTTATGGATCATTATGATCAGCATTACTGCTGTATTTTCTGTCTTTAAAATGCCTAGTTAATGTGGTGAGTTGGGCGTGTTGGTACATTTTTTCCGAGGAAAGCGGCGCAAAAAGACGCGGGCAAAGACGAGACTACAAGGACGGGCGCTGAACTTACAACAGCTTTTATTGTGAAAGAATTAACTATTATACACGTTCTGTACAGCCGTGGCTATCGTTCACGCATGCGCAAATAAGTCACCTCTTTTTGAGAAAGGGCGATAGAGGCGATGCTCACACAGCCCTCTCCCAGACAACATATCTGTTCAGATTCTGCGATTTCTCTTGTTATGCGTTCTTTGCTCTTTCTGGTTACAGAGGGGTCATCAAGTGCAGGTGAACAATCTTGGCAAGTGAGACAGTGACTTGCGAGTAAACTTTCCAAATCTTTTCCCTCACGTGCATTTCTGACGTTCCTGGCATGCTCTCTTAAAGTCTCGTGCATGCATCTCCCAGTTTGCCCAACATACGTTTTTCCACAACTTAAGGGAATTCGGTAAATTACACCTTCTGTGCATTCAACAAAAGGCCGCCTGTGTTTTTTGCCACAGCAACGCTGCTGGGTCGCCTTCAGATAAGTTATTCTGCAAATTTTGAACAGCTTGTGAGGAGCAGAGAACACGACTTCCGCGTCGTAACGCTGGGCTACCTTTTTCAGATTGTGCGACAGTGTGTGTATGTAAGATATCACTGTTACCTTCTGCCTACGCTTTGCGCGGCCATCGCACATTTTCACCTTACTGCGCATCTTTTTCAGGAGGCCTTCAGCGAGTGTAACCAGGAGGTGGTGAGGGTAGCCAGCGCTGGGCAAGCTTTGAGCTTGACGGTTGAATGCTTCTGATATAAGGTGTGGGCAGGTTTTGCCGGGAGCGGTTTTGAGGCATGACATGACAATAGCTCATTTAATATCGAACTATGTCAAGACATTAATTGATGATATTTGATATTGTTTTTATATATTTTGATATTTCAATTTTGTTTTTGTTTTCTGAGGAAATTGGATTTGTCCATGCTTGTGCCATTGATGTGTAACCCAGGGTGAGGCCTCGTCAGGATGTACGCTATCAGCTTCCTTTTGCCTCATCCCGTGGGCATGTACTGTGTTTCATGTCCGAATAACATAATAAACTGATTTGCTTTCATTTCAAGTGAAAAAGAGAGGGATATATATATATATATATATATATATATATATATATATATATATATATATATATATATATATATATATATATATAATATATATATATATATATATATATATATATATATATAAGACTACGTGGTGTCCCGAACTGCACACGCGCGGTCGTCCAAGCGACCCAATTCGACTCGTCGGAGCCGCCGCCGTGTCACCTTCGATAGGTGGATGCAGACCGACATGCCATTCATAGGGTGGCGCTGGTGAACGCTCTCAAGGTTCGCGTACCCCCAATAGACATAAATACCCACGAGAGCAGCAGATTGGACAGCCGTCGCCGTAGGTCAGTTGGTAAGAGCACCGGACGCGATATTCGGAGGTCGTGGGTTCGGATCCCACCGGCGGCATGGTTGTTTTTTCTGCTGCTTTATAAGTAATTTTCTTTAAGCGATTCATTAATCTAAGTAATATTATCCCACTGATAAGCACAACACATTAAAAAAAATAACGTTCCCCTATGCACCTTGGTTTCGGTGACTGTTGGCTCCCTTCATAAGTTTGTCAAACGGGCCCCTCATTTACATTACCTTGTCTGCTAATATAATATATATATATATATATATATATATATATATATATATATATATATATATATATATATATATATATATATATATCGTTTTAAATATTAGGGACAGAAGCTAGGTTATGGCTGTATTTTAGCTTGAAGTTAGCTAAAGTGCGAACAGTTATTAGAAATTTGGAAACGTGATTATTATCAGCAATACAGCTCAATGAATTCAATCCATCTCGCATGCCTTTCATAAAGCGCTGGCCTATGCAGAGTGTGCCGCAGCGTACACCAGTAAATGTCAGTCCACTGCTCACCCGTACCATCACCTTCAGTGTCGCGACTGGGCATGACCTGCGTGGAGCGACAAGGCCTGGCACACATCTAACCACAATGTGTACTTTGTCAACACAAAACAAGTGTAGTTGTCTTACATGGTACATGGTCTTGAACAAATACACGAGTCAAGCAACGAAAATAGAGAAAAGACGAGGCACACACTGCGACCGGAAATTACAACTGTGCTTTATTGAAACAGGTGCGTCTAGCAGGAAAGCCAGCCGAACATTCGCAGCACAACAGCAAACACAACGTAGACAACGATGCGATGCGAAGGTCTTAGCGCCGGTGTGAAAGGAAACGTAGTTTCCTCTGAGCAAAGAGGTAGACAACGTGCTTTGGCAGTTAATTCCTTCCATGCTGATCTGATAAGTTTCGAGAATTTCGCTCTTTACCTTGCCCTTGCCTTTACAAACAGGACTAATAGTGGTAAACAGCGGGTGGCAGCCACAACTCCTGCAGTGGCGAATCAGGATTGCTCTGTCAGTGGGGTTCAGAGAATTGTGGCGCTCTCTCAGCGTATCATTGATGTACCGACCTTCTATGCCGAGGTAAACTTATTCAAAATTGAGGGCAATTTAGTACACCACACGTGTCGCACATCTAATGTAACATTTTTCATGCTGCGTCCTACGCACAGTAAGTCTGATTCTGTCACGCGCAATATGCGAACAAATCCTTTGAAATTTGCCAGCAGCAGAAAAGAAGACGTTCACGGCTTGCCTAACAGACACTTTTCTGATGCTGTGGGAAAACCTATGCACATATGGCACCACCTCGATTTTTGTTCGTTCAGCTCCTGCAGACTCAGCAATTTTCACATCTCGACTCAGAATGTTTTACAGCGACGTTTACGGGAAAATCAGGGCCCTGCAGGGTTGAAAAAATTCGTCTCACGGTTCCCTGCGCAGCGAATCGGAAGCTAGGGCTGAAAGAATTTCGTAGCCATCTCGGGCATTGCTTTCGAGCTTCGAAATCTCAGGGAATAAGGCTGCCAGGTTATGTGATAGCGAAAGTTCCTGCACTCAGATGCGCCAAAACAACGGGGCACTCAAGTTACTCCCTAGAGTATTCGCCCGTCGGGCACAGGACCTTACAAGCATTACAATACGTGATTCTGCAAGCAATTCCGTTTTCTGGGAGCCAGTGAGGAAAATGAGAAAAATGGTCGTCATTAGGAGGATCACCGAGATAAAATGAGGAAATTGACCACAGCGTAGCGACAACGCAGAATGGTTAAAAAAGGAGGTGTGATTTCATGAGGTTTCGAATGGTAAAGGCATGTACAGTATTCTTCATCAGGAACCCGACCGCGGCGGCTGCGTTTTTGTGGAGGAAAAACGCTAAGCCGCCCGTGTGCTGTGTGATGTCAGTGCACGTTAAAGATCCCCAGGTAGTCGAAATTATTCCGGAGCCCTCCACTACGGCACCTCTTCTTCCTTTCTTCTTTCACTCCCTCCTTTATCCCTTCCCTTACGGCGCGGTTCAGGTGTCCAACGATGCATGAGACAGACACTGCGCCATTTACTTTCCCCAGAAAACCAATTATTATTATTATTATAGGAAAAACGCTAAGGCGCCCATGTGCTGTGCGATGTCAGTGCACGTTAAAGATCCCCAGGTGGTCGAAATTATTCCGGAGCCCTCCACTACGGCACCTCTCTCTTCCTTTCTTCTTTCACTCCCTCCTTTACCCTTTCCTTACGGCGCGGTTCAGGTGTCCAAAGATATATGAGACAGATACTGCGCCATTTCCTTTCCCCCAAAACCAATTATTATTATTGGGCATAGGGTCCCTTGAATGGTAATAGTCAGTCCTTATAGGCTCATCATATTGGATGACTTTGTGCCATTTGGGGTTTCGGGGAAGCAGCAGAATCAAGCGCTACAAGGGCAACCTTTACCCTCAGCTATGGGGGCTTGGATCGTCCCATTTGCGACGGGGGATGCGGTGTGTCCTATGGGAAAGGAGTATGGTAGGGTGTGAGCCAGTGGTAAAGTAAGAAATACCTAGGCGAAAAGAGGGCATTAAATCTTGTGTCATAAAAAAAAAATTACTGGGTGACCTGGCATTAGACGTGACAGTTCTTCAAATCTCGTCTAATATGTGTACACGATTATGCTTTGACGGTTTTTGCTTTTGGTTTTTTTGCAATCGTTGGGTTTGCCGCAGTTCACTTCCGGAACTCGCGGTAATTTAATTTCGACTGAGGGTGTCTTGCACATTTGATTTGCGGGCTGCCTGGTTGATGTGGTGGTGGGCAGGGTGGGCGGATAGGTTTGAGCTGGAGCAGTGCCCGGTGAGGGGTGCTTTTGCAGGACAGCTGGAATTCTCACTGTGACCTTGAATTCTATTTAATCGTCGCTTTTGTTCTCATGTTGAGTAGTTTCCAATGGGTACATGTGGAGGATGAGAGCCGGTGTGTTGATGGCGGGTAGTGCTTGTGCAAGGCGAAGGTGGGCGTGGCTGTTGGTAGATGAAGAGATGAAGTGTAGTGATGGATGAATGGGGAGAAACCTAGCTATGGGACTGTGGTGTTGATGTGGCTGGTGGCTAGTGTTGGCAGGTGCTTCTGCATGCTGGATATTCTCATCCCGAGCCTTTACACAGAAAGACATCGGTATTTTCGCATTCTGACACTGGTATCACTTTCGGAGTGAAAGAGAACAGCTTACATATTGTTATAAGCATCCCTGGCGAACGTGAAAATGCTGGATATTGGGAGTCAATGATCGATAGAAAATGCGGCCACTTTGTGGTACTTTTTTCTTGAATTCGGCATTAAGGCTCTACATGAATACATCGATACCAGTCCACACTATGGCGGTATAACCACATACACTTTTTATTTGTTTCTTCCGGCCAGCACACTAAATCAGCGTATTAATATTAGTATAATACTTGCCAATCAAGGAACAAAACTAGTTGGCAATAATAGGTATCCTTTAATTAGAAAGTTCTGTGCGACATTGGGAATAATAAATATTAACACATGAAGTAGGATCTCAAGGCTGAAAAAACTTGTACGTTTTTGTTGCGATATACGCAGCATTTCTGAGCGTCATGTCTCTGCCTCTGAGACATTATTTGCCTATGTGGGCCGCCGCGGTGGCTGAGTGGTTATGACGCTCGGCTGTTGGCCCGAAAGACGTGGGTTCGATCCCGGCAGCGGTGGTCGAATTTCGATGGAGGCCAAATTCTAGAGGCCCGTGTGCTGTGCGATGTCAGTGAACGTTGAAGAACCCCAGGTGGTCGAAATATCCGGAGCCCTTCACTACGGCGTCCCTCATAGCCTGAGTCGCTTTGGGACGTTAAACCCTCATAAACCAAACCAAACCTATTTGCCTATGTGCACAAATACAGTCCTAAACGTGCAGCTTTGCGTTACTATGACACAAAAATGTAAAATACTTTAAAAGATCGTTAGCTCTTAACGTAGATGTCTTTCTGTTCATAGCTACACCTGTTTTATATGTCGCACTCATCAACAACCTGTCGCCAGCCGGAGTAAACTGCCCATTTCTAAAAAAAAATAGCCCAGATTAGTCAGGGGTGCATAAAAGTTCTATCTCTCTGAAGATTCTCCATGACCTCCTAAACAGATGAAAAGTGCACCGGCCTGCCCACAGGTTCAAGCTGAGTCACAATCGCTGCCACGTGCCGCCAGTAGGAGAGTTAAAAGAGATACGAGAGGAAAGATTGAGAGAAAGGACGCGCCTCGCAAAAACCGCGTCATTTGAAGCGACGACGACGGTTTAGCAATAGATACACCCGGTGACAATTAAGGAGCCGTCGCCACATTGGTGAGAGCTCCTAGATTCCAGCCCCGTGGGGCCAGGAAGCCACCCATCTCCCCCTGAGCGACTGGGTGCCAGCGAAGCAGCTCTTGTACAGCTCAGCAGCTGTTATACCCTGCTAGTCACGTGGTACAGCAGCGGCGAGGCTTTGAGCAAGCGTAGCTGCGGCACCTCATCACAGCGAGTCACGTGGTGTGACATCACTTGAGCACCTCCGCTCAGCCGGCTCAAGGTCAAACGTGCACCAAACTTATCCTTGGGAGTTTTGGTGCGAAAGAGTATAGCTTTCGCACTAAAATGGCTTGATTTCGCCATTTTCGGGTGATAAGAGAGGAACTAATAAAAGCCGGTAGTGCTTCAGGCAACAGTAAGGTAGTGGTCATCCCAATTGGTTTTAGGGCTCTGTGTTCTGAACTTTTATGGAAATGATTTGTGAATACAGCAATAAAATTACGTCTGCTCTTCCTTGCTATGCAGAATCCACTTAAGAATGCAGTCGCAATTTTGGTATTGCTCACCAAGATATCCTGCATGCCCGAAGGTCTCTTTTTTGGGATGCAGGAGGTAATTGTGCTGTCCGCATTTGAATAATTACTCGCCTCGCTCAGGCGTTTTGTGTAGACAGAAGGGATTGTGTGCAAAGCGTAGAGTATTTACTTTGCGGTAGCATTCGCACACTTTTGTTTTAATGCAGGTTTCTTTTGTGGCAAACTCTACATCTGGTCAGGCATGGCTGTTATATGGCATTAGCGAATTATGATTTCGTGTTTATTGCTTGCTCTCCAGAGAGCGCGCGAACTAACCTTGTGAAAGGAAGGCGCTCGAGTTACAAAAAAAAAAAAGAACGCTGCCAAAGCCGGCAACGCTTAATACATATTTTCTAAAAATGGCGGCATCCTACGAAACAAATTTGTGCGGTGAGAGGTACATACCCTTTTATTTGACTTATTATTGCATGGGGTGCAGCTAAAGCCAAATTTCTCTATTATTAATTTTATCTGATCTTTAGGATCGTTACTTATTTATTGAATGGCGAAATATGAAAACATTGGTCGACGTTGGGGACAGGAGCGGAGTGTTGGTGTACCTGTCGCTGCAAAGTTTATTATCTCGAATGCAAATAGTTGTCAATTACAGGTGTTTGGGAATATCGGAAACATTCTTGTATGTAGTAGTTCTGTGTGTGTTCATAGCAAACACTAATTTAAAAATCTTTTCCTTGCTTGAATAAAAAAGCCACTTTCTGATTTCTCATGTCATTTCTTAAATATAATTTAAGCCGAAAATGTGTCAAATTAAATGTCAAATGTCAAATTAAAAATACCAGCAAATAGTTCTAGCGCGCTCAAAACAGAAATAGCTTTTAAGGAATCGCTCTCACACACACACACAAAAAAAATCTTCCTGAAATGTTTCACACAAGGCACTAATTGTAGCCTGGAGATACTGACCAAGTTTTTCAGCCAAATTCATTCAACATGAGGTGATCACTACTGCGCTTTTAGTTTTCAGTGCGCGCTACATAGACTAATTCCTATTGCGTCACAGGCTTGCTTTTCCAAACAGAATAGAAATTCGTTACGTTGGCTACCAGAAATATTACTGAGACAACAAAAATGACCGGACACTAGTCATCAAGATGAGTTGCCCTCGGGCAACTAGTTGTGAGCTTGAACTTACGTACTGCTTGGCCCTACATGTGACTGCGGAGAGCATTGTGAAAATCCTTTTGTAGTAATAAAAAAGAAGCTTACATTTTCCTTGCCTTCTATAAAATGAAACTTGGACTTGGTTTAAGATGGATACGTAAAAAAAGATACTTAAGCGTCATGATGCTACTTAGAAGCACCCATAATCTCTTTTTTAGTCTGGAACTATCCAGGTTACTTGCGCAGTTTGGGAGGAATCCTTAAGTCTGCCTGGTTGAAGAAACCACAAATAGGAAGGAGCACTAAAGTCAAAGTACACTCGGATAAGTAATATTTAGGACACGTTTCAGCTGCATTGCCCGGGGCTTTGACGCGTGCGCTCTTCCGGAAACGGGGAGTTCTGGGAAAAAAAAATCCAGTGGGAACGTCACAACTTGCTGTGGAAAATTTATGCCAGTTTTTTTTCCTGTTTATTTACTCTCTGTGGTCCGCGAGTTTTTATTCTCTGTTCTTTATAACATGGTAAGCGGATCCTTATTCGGCTGTTTTAGGGACTTGTGATAGCCGGTGCGCTACGGTATTACAGGCCAGCGGCTGCGAAAAACGACACCCACGTGACTAGCATGCTGTTCGGGGCGACGGGCACGGTCTTTCCCGCTTAGCCACAGGTCACGCTTACTTTTGCAAGCCACCGGCCCTCTGCTAACTTCCGCAGTAGTTTAAAAAACCTTAATGCCGTCTTAGCGCATATTTGGGTGTACCATGAAAACGCGCCATGGCTTCAGTTTTCCCAGATTCATGTCTCAAGTGCAGCGTTAAGCAACCTTTTGCACACTTAACAAACTGTGCACGCCCTACAAATGTACCAAGATGGTTGTAGCTTGTGAATTAGATGGGAAGTTATGTCGCTTCTAATATACTTAATTTTTGTAATTTTTGGTCTCTTTAAGCGCCGGTTCTCAGTCACTATTCCTTGGAACCTAAAACCGCTCTCAACGTTCCAAGATTAACATTCGGTTTAAATGCTACAGGTTATTTGCTTGCAGGTCTCTGTAAAGATACTTTATAGCCGCTTAAAAAAGATCTCCAGATGCTCTAAATTAATCCGGAGCCTTCCGCTGCGTTCTGTCTTATATTTCGGAGTCGTTCTGGAAAGCAAGACACGTATCCAACCAGAATTTGAATATATCGACGAAACACCTAAAAGAATCCACTTGCTTGTATAATGGCTGCCAATCTCCGCAAACTCGATTATCTCTACGAGACAGCCAGCAAGGCTAAACCTTGTAGTAATAGAGATTATACGAAGTTTGTTACAGCTCTGATATAATAGCGAATACTTCAAATATAACTACAGTGAAATCGCGCGCCCCTACTCCTAAGAATCTCGCAGGAAACCTTAGTTACCCTTAATGTTATTGATATCAGTGAAAACAAATAAGGAAATCTGGGCGACGACCAGGAAGACTGAGAAGGCTTTTTGCTCAAAACAGGAAAAAGCCATCAGCTTCCGGCATAGAGAAACGAAGGTTTGAAAGAAATATAGCTGGGATATAGCTGCAAAAAGAAAAGAGTAGCTCGGCCCGATGGAGGAGGCCAAAATCCAGAAAGTTCAAACTACTGCGTCGAGATACTGATCTCAAAGCTTAACGCAGTCGATCAACGTTCCTTCCTGAGGAGTTTGAAGAAGCGAACACGTCGAGGTCATGTCGGATCGAACCCGTGCACCAACAAGCGACACAGGAAGCGAACACTCAAAGGAATATAGAATAATTTAGAAAGACGATATAACAGTTGAAAAATGGGTCTACTTTCTTGAGCAGCTCGAAGCAAAATCGAAAGAAAAGGAAGCAGATCGTAAGGATTCGCTAGGGAGGCGCCCACTGCATCGGCTGCTTTTGCAGTTTCTGCCTAGTATTCCCTGCTCGCTGTTTGGACACGTTGCTGCCAACACCGTTGGAACGCGGAGAACTTTACAGGTAAAGAAAGGCGGCCCGAAAAACAAGCCATGGGGTTTGCAGTAACGCCTGCAACAGAAAGCGGAAAGATTGGGTGAATGAAGCGGATGCCGGAAATGTAAAAAAAAGGTTTAGCTTCCCATTGGCTTGTGATGCTTTTGCTGTAACGGCTTCGTGATAAAACGTTAATGGCTCGGAAACTGTTCGATCGAGAGCCTGATCGCCGCTGAGCAAAGGCTAACAAGCGGAGGTTGGAGATGGCCGGTGCAGTTAAGTAGAGCGGAAATTTAAAAGCTTGTTTTTAAACTGCTGAAGTACCGGTGTGTATCTTCTGTATAGTTTTTGTTTCCAGGTGCTCGTATGACGAGCACTTTTTGCTTATCGATGTAGTTGTTTATAGGTTTTTGTAAGTTTATGCCCCATATTTCAGAAGATTCGCTCCAACCGTTATCTCAGACGGACTTTGGCCGAGCTCAGCTATGACCTGCGATTCAATTGTTTTTTTTCCTTTTTCAGTTATTTTTTGTCGATGCACTTCCGCCACTGCACAGATTGTTATTCGCCTAGTGCCTATGGTTCGACGGCGAGGTTTTCTTCGGACGCATTTGCCGCGGCAACCTTATTGCACATATTAGGGTGTAGCGAGAGACCTTGCGCATAGGTGACAGTGATAAAGTTCTTGCATACAAAGTAAGAAACAATGCCATAACGTTTGATTATCTCTAAATTAAGTTTTCTGGGACCAAGCCCGCCAGGTGGACTACTTTCAATGCGTCGTGGTGTTGCTGTGAACATGGTAGGATGCTGCAAAGGCTGCCTCTGGTTTTGTGGTCTCTGTTGCAGTGTTCTAAAAAGCGAACGCTTTAATGAAGCCTGTTAAAAATGTGTGGTTGGGAATCGACTACTATTTAGACCTCGTAAATCGTCGAACGTCTCTAGGTTCAGTGCGACACAGGAGACAAACACCAAGAAAACGCAACGGGTGCAGACTACCGACGCTATATTTAGTAGTTCGCGCTCGTTGAGTCTTCCATCGTTTTTACCTCGTGTGTCGTGCGGAAGATCGGGGTGTTAACGTGCCAATAGGCCCAACTACTTGTTTTTCTGCTTGAAAAGCACAGTTATAGGTATTGTTACAGCTCCTCGTTTGAGAGCCGTTTTTGAGCCCGTGAGTTCGCGACCAATGGGTTGTGAGAAAATTGTGCCGACTGGGTTCAGTTCACATCAAAGGAAAGGACAGTGCCAATTTTTAACCAAAGTCAATTTCTTAGTTGATAACCGTAGCCCACGCAGCCCGATAGTGACACAGCCAGAAGTTACTGAAATAAACCATGAGAAAAGTTTAAACTTTGCTCGAGCTGAGAATGAGCTAGTTGCCTCCTTTGCATAAATGACATAAGAGTGCTGCAAATCGCGCTGCACTTTCTCGAAGAAATTAGGGCTGATTTTTAAAGCGAAAGCTTTACACGCCAGCCAGCGAGCCATTTCGGCTCGTCGCGCACTTCAGCCGTATGCCGTGGCGACGAATGACCTTGAGCCGCCGTTGCCTAGCAACGCCGCAGCCGCGCTCCAACAGATGGCGCCGCCGTCGACGCCGCTGCCGTCGCCGCTCGCTCCACCAGATGTGCTCCACTGGGATAGAGGGAGAGGTGGTGTCGCCTCGCGGGGGTATATTTATATGCGCTTCGCTTCAGTGTATTGTAGACGTTATGGAGAGGGTGAAAGAGACGCAATAACGACGGACCGAAGCGAGGAAGAGACAACGCGCTCAAGAGAGGCAAGAAAAACGCGTCGCACGACTCGAGAAGCGTCGTAACTAAGATGCGGCTAGAAGTATCCGTGCCACGTCCCGGAGTGACTGTTCAACTGCGGAAGAGACCGGTTTGGGTGCTTGAGAGCGTCGGAATGAGACGCTGCGTAGACGACGGGCCGAGGAAACGAAGCTTTCGCAATCAACTAGGGTTAACCAGAGCTAAACCACAGCCAAATTTTTAGACCACATGATGGAGAAACGTTTTTGGCTGGTAAAGCCACTCAGTGGAAACGGCATACCAGTACCAACGCGAATGTAAAACCTTACCGCTGCAATGCGATGCCAGCAAAGACGCTCTCACACTAACCTACGTGACATCAGTTCTTAGCTGGCTGTTCGCGCACCCTCCCGGACCACACCGTCTTTTCGTAGGTCCACACGTAGCAGACGAGAACGTAGCACGACGACAAAACGTAATCAAGCGCTTGAACTCAACGCTTATAAAATATGAGCCGCTCCACGCAACGAAATCACAAGATGACGAGACACGCCGGCCAAAGCCAGCAGTAAAGTAGTCAAGGTTGAAGGCATAAGAGCCGCCAGCCGCCACTTTAAGGGGATGCGAACCTACATATTATGTTATTAAAAGTGCGTTGCAATTTCCAATCAAAGGAACAAACTTAAAACAATTTTAAACGAGTCATTAATTGATTTTTAAGTGGTTAAAAATAACAAATATTGCAACACTGCTGACCAATTACTTTTTTTCATTGTCTGTGTCTGTCCGCACGTTTCGTTATGCCGCTCTAGTTTAGCAGCCTTAATGATGTAGCTGGGGCTGGGTTCAAGACTGCATACGAGCTCCGTCTTCGGAACGCATGTAGATTTATCCTGGCAAAGGCTGAAGAACTTCTCCGGCAATTTCGCTGTAGTCGCTGAGCTGCCGCCGCTGCTCTTACTTTTCAACGAATCCTGTTGGCTTTTATCAACGCTCCAAGCGGTCTCGTCATCGTCGCCTCTCGGGTGTGGCCAACGGCGGATCAGTTCTGTGGAAATGGGGATTTGTGGTGGCGAGTGTTAGAAATTCTTTTTGTGGCATGCCATGAGACAGTTTCGCCCCTGGCCCTTTGCACGGCGTCGTCGGAGACGGAGCGATTCGGCGTCGATGCTGCAGTGCTTAAGTCTGCTTTCTGCAGCGCTGCTGAGTGTTTGTACAGAACTGTGGCACGACTTCCGTTTCGTTAGGCGTCATCAACACGCTGTACTAGTGACGCGATCATCGGTCGCATTCCTGTCCCCGCAATGCATTGTCCGAACCTTCGCCTCCTGTGGAAACTTTCTATCGGTGCAGATTTAGAGTGACCTTTCTGTTGACATCCGCTCTTTTGGAACCTCATCAGCGTTGCCACTGACTTGTGCGCACCAGTGAACACCGCAGTGAGTCATTTGGTGTTTCGTTGTTTCGTTGTCCTGTTTTGTAGCGCTAGCTACATTACGGTAGCATTTCGAGCCTTCAGCGTGGCGGCACCGCCACGCTGTCATGTGGTACGGAGCAGCTGCCGGCGGCGCGGTGCTGTGCGTGGTCACGTGCTCGTCACGTGGTCAATGGTCACGTGGTGTGGAGAGCTGCTTCTGCCGGCGGCGCGGCGCTCTGATGAAACCGTGCTGCAACAGCTGTGCGCATTCGTCAGGTGAAGTGCGACGAAGATGAAGGAAGAACGCCCAGGCGAAACAGAGCGGCGAAAGACCAACATTGCAAATCAACTGAGCAAGTTTTACTCGGCCAGCCCTAGTTATCGCTTCATTCCAGGTTTAACCAGAACTAAACCACCGCCGATTTTTGTTCAAGGGATAGTTGTTGCCCTGTATTGCTGTGTAATGATTCTCGGCCTCAATGTCATTTTATTCCTTTCTAAGCGCTTCCGAGGTCTTGATAAATAACGGGAGGCTTTTTATTTCGTTAGACCGGTAGAGCCCAACTGATTACATCTCAAGCAGTTCGAATTAAAGGAACGCTGCAACAACTTCAAATTCAGAAATAGTTTTCAAGCAGAACGATTTTTTTCGCGTTCATATTCAATATTATGCTGGTCAGGTTCTTCTTGTCAAGGTCTCCCGGACAAAGCGCTCATCGTACATATGGTTCAGATGGCCGGGCCGTTCTCACTGGCATTGTTCTTCACAACTGCAGTTGCCTGTTCCTGATTGCTTAAGCCGAATCCATGCTCACCGTTGCAATTAATATCTTTAAAACGAGAAGCAGTTACTTGAGATGCTTTCTCGTTGGTAATTTCAACCGCATGTCTACAGGATTCCCGTCGTGCTTCACGATATGCAGTCCAAGGCATTTGGAACAAGCATTCCAACGCTTCTAAATCATGGACTGCAAGAATTTGCTGCGTAATCAGGATTTGGTGGATACTTCAAGCCGCCGTCCAGAACGAGCTTAGCGCTCGGCTGCTAAATGCAAAGGTCACGGATTCGATCCCGGCCTCCGTGGGTGTATTCCGATGGAAGCGAAATACGAAACTACCCCTGTGCACTGCGACGTCAGCGCACGTGAAGGAGCTTCAGATGAACCTAATTAATTTGGAGCACTATATTACAACGTCCATTATGCCCATAAATCGCTTCGGGAAGTTAACACACAACGTCCTTAAAGTTGTCTGTAGAGCGGTAGGGCGGTGTGCTGCGTAACAAATAATTGAAATGTTAGCGCGACTGCCCATTTTGGAGAACGATTACAATGCCTGTATGTCTATGCGGGTTCACTTCCGACGAAGAATTGCCTCTTTTACTCAGTACCTGCTCAAATCTGTCCATTTGTTTGGCAGCGGGTCGCTCCAGCGCTGTGGACAAGCATGCTCACCTCTTTAAATGTGACTTTTATGCTTGCTGCCTATTTTTTTTTGCTTATCTGAATTTTCAGTTATGCGAAGAAGGTACTCGTTAATCAATGATCGAATGACGGTGCACGGAAAGTATATCGTTGGTGCAGAGCACAAGCCCGTTAAGCCCACGTGACTCGTGAATCCGGCGTTGTTGGGTAGCTTCAGTGCGGCTATCACATCTCAGCCGTTGCATGCAGTCTCAGCGGATCAAAACAAACGTTTCGAAAGCATTCAAAGAAATTATGAACGTTTTTTGACTTAATGCGTGAATAATTCTAATATAAAGTTACGTTATGCCAGTGTAGAAATCTGCTAACCCACCACGGTGGCTCAGTGGTTAGGGCGCTCGACTACTGATCCGGAGTTCCCGGGTTCGAACGCGACCGCGGCGGCTCCGTTTTTATGGAGGCAAAACGCTAAGGCGCCCATGTGCTGTGCGATGTCAGTGCACGTTAGAGATCCCCAGGTGGTCGAAATTATTCCGGAGCCCTCCACTACGGCACCTCTTCTTCCTTTCTTCTTTCACTCCCTCCTTTATCCCTTCCCTTACGGCGCGGTTCAGGTGTCCAACGATATGAGACAGATACTGCGCCATTTCCTTTCCCCCAAAACCAATTATTCTTATTCTCGCTTTAACGCCAACTGAGCAGTTACCACCAGAAGTTAAGGTTGATATGGACGTGTGCTGCCTCGAGGTCTCGGAAACCCTCATCACGAATGTGCTAAATGAGACGACGTGTTGGTTAATGATTATTCAAACCAGCGTCACGTTATCCCACTTCATGAGCGTAGTACATCGCGATGGAGCGTGTTAGATGTCGTGGCGTCCTTGAGCGAAGCTAAAGTGATTCCGTCAGCTCGTCTGTGCCACCTTGAGTTGACTTGGATGCACTTCGCCCAGCGAATGAAGGAATGTCAAACGCGCGTTGAGAGTGTTGTGTTCAATACAGATTTCAAGGATTTTAGGCTATATACGGGGACAGCTTTCGGTGGCTATGCAGTGGAAGCTACGAGTGCGCGCTGTCAGTTGAAACCATTATCTCTAGCCGCTTCTTGAAGCCTTGCGCCTCGCCCTCGCAACTTCCACTACATAGGCACAGAAAGCTGTCCTCGAGTATAGTTGCCGCCTCTGTGGCTTTTTGCAAGCGAAATAGAAGAGAGTGTCGCTAACTTGCATTGAAAAATCAAAATTGCACCTTGTGTGCAAAGCGAATCTTCTTCCTGAAATCTGTTAGTTCGCTCTGCTGTGTCGTAACGAAGAAGGAAGTTCGCGCTCTGTTTTCCGCCAAGAATTGCAAATCTATCTGCTTTTGCACCGGAGTGAATACTCGTTGCCTTTAGGCAACCGTCTTTCGATCGCTCGGGGAATATTTCACAGCACTATTGAGCTTATTTTCGACGAACAGCCGGCTTCTTTTTCAATTGCGCTGGGTATAATGATTCTTCAATAGCCTTATATTCTGCTTTGAGGACCTAGGTCTTCCAGTTCGATATTTTTGTCTATTACGGACGGTAACTTTTTTGACACAGTTATTTCGAAGTGCCTGATTTCGTTGCTTCTTGACATAGGCAGCCGGTGGGTAAATATTCAGTTGTTGGGTGTTCTGTTCTTTCATCTCTATGCTGGATGTTTAAGCTTACATTCAAGCGAAAAAGCTGAGTAACACGTTTGCGACATTGTCAGTTGTGCCGCGACTTTTCAACGCCACAGACCGTGCCATTACCGAGCACTCAAATTCCTAGAGGCTGCTAGTGCTGCATCCTCTAGTCGTTTCGGATAGAATTTCAGAAAAGCACGTAATTATTTCGAACACAGCTTTCAGTAGCTATGACGCCATTTGTGTGCATTTTAATTGCTACCATCCGTAGTTTTTTTTTTTAACTTCAGGTTTTGTGTCCCTAGAAGCCTGTGTCAGTTATGTTTCTGTGTAGGGAGCAAATGTAAGATCGCAACTTGACATGATTTGGAGTGCTTGATTTTATTTTTTATATAAACTTCATACGCCGAACCACTCACTTTTTCAGCCATATTGCCTTTGCGATAGACCACTGGTTTCCCAAAATGTGAATTACTAAAGGCATCTAAATCCAGGCCTTTTGAAGCTATCGAGGTTTGATCAGTTTCAGGTGTCGTTCAGCTGGCGAACATGGTGGGATGTACGCTGCCAAGTTTTCTTCTTTTGAATTATTCGTAATAGCAGGACATCTGTAGGTGCATGCTCTTTGGACGAACACCTCAACAAAGGAGAAGTGACGCACTGAGCCCGAGTATTACTGTGAAAGCGCACAACGCTCTTTCTTCGCTATTCTAACAACAAATGAACCATGTAATTTGAATCCTATATTATTCATGTACGACAACTATTGGGGAACGAGTAGTTTAGAGGGTGGGGGGAGAACAAACTAAGTCATTCGCACTAATTTCTACATTGTTTTTAAACAGCCATTGTTTTATAAAAATGAGCACGTCTGGCCAGGAACTCACAACTGATAAAACAAAACACAAGGAAAAGAGGCCGAATATAACCTAGACGACGAAAATAAGAGAAAGCGGTAAGAATAAAAATCTTAAGATGCAGCCTGAACATACGGCGAAGTTTGAAAAAAAAAATGAAGAAATGTGGTCGTTTCTACAGCCTCGACAACCAAACTACCGCCGTTTTTTTTTTTTTGCCTTCTAGCGTTAGAGGAACTTCCGAGAGATAGGTTCTACAATTTTCCAACGCCAAATTGTGGGGAGCTGCCATAGGGAAATAAAACCCATCTTGAACCAGAAGGAGCGACGCTGACATCCCCGGTCGACTCGCTCGCTGCATAAGAACTCAATCTACACCGGGGACAAATATAGGGACATTCCGAAGCAAGGGAGAAAATAAAGAAGCGGTGGGAAGGAAAAGGGAGCGAACCTTACTTCGCTGCTCTCCAAGGAGTCATTGGTCCGCCTTGAAGCAGCTGTCTCTCTATGAAGAGCGCGGCATCCCAGTCGTGCAGAAGAAAGGAAGCTGCACTCTACAACGAATCTTTTTTTCCGCCACGTGGCTCTCAACCAAGAGCTCGTAGTCTTCGTCTCGCTTCGATGGCTTTCCGGGCAGTGTGATTGGAGACCGTCCTCAGATTTCCCTGTCGGCCGTTTGTGAAAAAACCTTCCACAGCAAATTCTGTGGACGCATCGTGCAGGCCATATTTAAATGCGCAAAGTTTAAAACTTTTTTTCCCTTTCTTGATCTCCAAAAAGATGTTCTCTACTCTCCAGTATGCCTGCCTGGTGCTCTTCCATAAAGAAGAAGAAAATAAATCCGACAGAACACGTTGAGAAAAGAAAAACTAGAGGCAGGAAGCGTTTAATGTTAAATTCAGCGGCAATCCGCTGGCGCTTTTCTTCAACTTGTCGCTTGGCCGGATATATCTCCAAAGATGGCAAACCAGAAATAATAAACAAAAAACAAGGCGTATTTTCAAGTAACCATATCCGTTGGCATGCAATTTCTCATCTGCATTTTTATTAAAGCTTGCTCTAACTCCTCCCCCCCCCCTCCACCGGCCTTCCAGCCAACAAAGGAAGGCAAAAAAAAAACGCAAGGAACCTGAAGTAAAGTTTGAAAGTAAGCTTGGAATCTACCTTCGCTACGAAGATCTGCTTCCCCGTATATGTTGGCTGATATGAAAGTGCAGAATGCTACTGTCTTGTAGTACGACGAACCTAATTAGCCTTCCAGCTCCGATAAACAAAAGAAAATATGGGCGAAAAGCCTGCCTTCCAGTGAACGGGCGCAGTGGGCAGTATTTCTCTTTTTCTTTCTTTCATGTTCAAATTTTTGAAATTCAAAGGAATCACCCTGGAATTCCTAGCAATTAGGTGTTTTTTTTAAATGAAATATTGCTGGGATTCCAAAGGAACAGCGAAGAATTCGTGTCCAGCAGGACGTGATGTGGATAGATGTGATATAGAAATTTGCTTTGAAAGTCGGTTACTATGCCAGGCGCAGAAAAGGGTATGTGGACCTTAATAGGAGAGCAAATGCTTCGGCAGCAGCGCGACCTCTTTGATGATTACAGCAATAAGTAGAACTGTTTTTTGAATTACGGAAGATGTCGCAAACAATAACTAGAGAAATATATCACATTTTAGTTACCGATGGATGACTCCAGCAACACACATTTTAATTTTCTGAAACTTTGCGAAACTCAGGTAAAACGTGGCAATAGGTGGGGCGTAACCTTTGTAAAACGGCGCAATTCGGATTGCTGAATGCACTTTAAATGTAACTGTGTCGAAAAAACGAAGTTGTGTTCTTAACCTTGCAACCGGTCTCTTGAGTATAAAAAACGAACAGCCCTCTAAAAAGATGAAGACAAAGGACATTGCACGAATACGGTACTGAGGTGAAGAAGAAGAATACGGTACTTCCTTTTTGGCGAAATAGATAGCTTTATGAGCCGCTTGAGATAAACCTGGATGAGATTTTTCCTGTTTGGATCTGCACCAAACCCTGGCCAATCCCCCACCGTGGGAATGTGCCATCGTATTTGAGGAAACAACAACAACAAATGAATCGCCCAGGGAATCACCCGAAACAGTCGGCAAAAGGTGGCTGCGTAGGCGACAACTGGAAGAGCCACTCAGACACAGGAAGCACGAAAAAGCCACAAAAAATAACGGCTATCAGAAAAGCAAATGCATTGCTTCAGGAAGAGTGATAGAAGAACCAGGTAATTATCGAAAAACATTTCCGTGCCTTTCTCTCTCAGGCATAGCGAATGCGATAGGTACTGCAACTTCTAGCCTTGTCACGGATTCATGGTTTGTGGAGCGACGGTAAACAACGTGGTCAGTATACACTGAATGTATGACTCACGGCTAAAGGATGGATTTGTTATGTAGAGCATCTTGCTGAGGAACCAGAAATCTACCTGCTGGAAATAAGATCGCTAGTTATTCTCTTAAAAAAGTGTGGATTTATTTTTGTAGCACTGTGTTAAAACAGTCAATTTGAAGAACAAGTGCGTATAGTCCACAGAGTTTTAAGACGCATCGTATAATTAGGTATTCGCACATAACCGTATTTTCCAGCGCTAGAACCGCGTTCGCATTAAGAAGATCGAGATCCACACGTACACGTAGGAAATCCGTACCTTTCTCTTCTTAACGTTAGCGCCGTTATTGGACCGCAAAAAAAAAAAAAAGATTTGTCAGGATTGAAACTAGCTCGCCCAAAAGCTCTTTTTTTCAGAAGTATAACTGGGCTTTGGGCTGAACTAAAAGTGAACCTCAAAAATTCTGATATTGAACTCAAGACATGAATTCCACCAAGTTCAAGTAAAACAGGGGAACGTTGACAAATATGTGGTTAATGAAAGCGCTGCTAGACAATGCATGATATTGTCGCCGATTACTAAACTTGGAGCAGGTGAGAAATTTTATCGGTTTGCATGAAATTAAAATGCAGTCTGTCCGCGTTCTTGAGCCCCAGGCAGGCTCTGGGAACCAGACACACTGAATAACAAAGCATTACATCGTTTCGACGAATAAATTAATGCTATGGAAGCATGCACATTGATCCTGTGGAATGCTGGTTTATAGCAGTGAAGAAGATGAGAGAAAGATATTTTAACTTTCCGAGGCAAATATTCAATGGACAACCAATATATAAGAAAACACTGGTTCGAATAAAATGTAACCAAGAAATAATTGATATTATATCTCCAAAACACTGCGGTGCTTTGGAAAGTAGTGTAAAAAGAGGGGTCGTAGGAGAGCGGCGATTTCTCTAAAATACTTTTAGATTGTAATAAGTGTATTGTTCGCGCTATCTTCCTGTTTTGGCTCCCGCGATGCCAATGCCACGTGGTAATAATGAGCCACTTATTGAAAGGAGGTCTGCCGGAAAGAAGAATTTTAATTTCAAGCTTTTGGTCCCATTGTGCTGCGCTTTGCTCGATATTAAACATTTATGGAATTGGCCATCACAGACGTGAAGCCAACTTCCCGAGTGAGCTCGAGACTTTCAAGGTACTTTGGTTGTTAATTAGTAATTTGTTAAATTTTTAAGGCGGGTTAGATGGTCTTGTGGTGTGGTAATCCGCTATCTTTTCCTTGTATGAGCAACAGCTGTACAAAAAGCAGGTGTAAACAAATTTAAGCACTAAAATAGATATATGGATACACGCAAGCAAGCACAAGAACACATTAGCTTTCCTCTAAAAAAAATTGGCTCTTCACACTCTGACAGGAAGAGTTATTGTGAAAGCGTTGCATTGAGAATCAAGCGTACAATGACCTTGAGAAATAGGGAAGTGTTATGGCCGTTGCGTCCAATTTATTCTCGAAATGCTTCCTCGGATGCTTTCGTATGAGTTTCTACCACTCGGGGACAGTCATTTTAAGGCGCGCCGCTGTTAACCCTCTGTGCTCCCACAATGCCTTCGTTAAACCTTGGCCCATTTGCACAAAAGGCTTATTTTTGCAGCGCGTTGACCCGTCTATCGCGATTGCATCTTTTAATATAAAGTATGCGTACAAAACACCTGAACAGAAATGACAAAAAAATTACGTTAAAAAGAATTGAGTATGGCAAATGTTTCACCTTCCTGCCTACTCCAAACTTTTCGGCAACTTGTTAGGTTGAAAGAATGCGAAGTATTCTTTGTGTACTGAAAGTTTATAATTCGTTTCAAAAATCCTCGCGACAACCTGTATTCCGTGCAACACAAGGAATGAAACAAGAAAAAAAAAAAGCCGCGGAAGGACCACCCGTAAAATAGCACAAAGGAGCCCGGAAGTGGTAGAAAACCTTTATTTCATATTTTCACGAAGTGGTCACTGTAGTCCAGAGAGCAGAAATGCTGTGAAAATAGCGTCTAAACAAAACTATTCATTTGGGCTGACTTGCGCCCACAATGGACTGAATCACTCGGCGGCGGAGTAGCAATAAGCGTGCTCGGCGGTCGTCGAACAGAAAATGCCCGCCGCTGTCGGCCGTGCTCAATTTAAAGCTGATAGCGAACTTTCGAGATAAAGCGTGCAAAGTTACTAGAACATTCTGGAACAACGTAGAATCAGCTCTGCTTGGAAGCGATCAATCGAGATAAATGTGGTCGCGTCTTGCATCGCAAACAAAGCGATAAAGTGGCATGGCGGCAGTTTTGGAGAATGAACAAACAGTGCAAAGATTCGCGGCAATATGAATAAATAAATGCAAACACCGAATCGAGATACGACCGCACACTATGTTAGCGTGACAATACTGCAAAATTTCCGGCGCTAAAAAGTTTGGTCGTCAGTATTTCTCTATGGCAATATCATTTCTACCCTCAACACATATTGAAAGAAGGAGCCTTAAAGCTTTTCTGTTTCTTTGCGGCCGGCTTTGAGTGCGCTGTTCCGTTGCACGGAAAGCAGCAACCAGTATTTTATTCACAACGAAGTGCAGTAGGTGACGTGATACAGACTTGCCAACGAGGTGACAAAGTTCTACACACATTTACATTCGTTTGGCGCTGCTAGAAGGCTGTAAACGAATCGCACGTCGTGTCGATTCGAATTTCACCGCGACTGCGCGTTGCCCTGCATACGAAGTCGAATACTCCTGACATGGCGTCCTTTTTTCCTGCGGTCACGTTATACTTGATTTCTTTACAGAAACTGAAAATGAAACTTCTCCTTTGAGTTGTGAAATAAAGCTGCATTTTGTTTCCAGAGATTAGGGTAAACTTTATGTGCGCATTTGTGTTTCAAAATGGTGGAGCACACGCAGACGATGTGGGGCGTAAACTTATGTTCGCTTAGTCGGCGGTCCCTCGAATTGCTAGTCACGCACAAGCTGTTTTTTAAATTTGATTTATTTTTTCCACGAACGGTGAAGCGAGGTACTTGACATTGTGATCTGTTGTGCATCGAAAAGATGACTTTGTGAAAAACACCTCGAGATACATGAATGCACTGCTCGAGTCTCCTACACGTTACACGTGAAATAAGATCGAAGAATAAATAGCATATGCGCTGTTAGAGAACGTCAGAAGAGCTGCGGATGAACGTAGTGCGTTTCCGAAAACCCTTTGGTCCCAGCATAAAAGGAGAAAAAGGCTGTTTGAAGTAGTTTGGTTTTTGTCCGAAAACGAATGCACGTGAGTAAGTGATCGTCCAATAATACTGACACAGAAGCAGGTAGACTTGTTAAACATGTCTCAAATGACTGGACCGTCCACCCATACTTGATAACCTAAGCAGAGAGGAGCCAGATTTACTCACACTGACTCCATCTTTACTTCCTTGTTCTTTTTGATGTCGTTTTGTTTAATTTCGCCACTGTTTTTTGTTTATCACCTCAATATAAACAAACCCCGGAATAAAACTCATCTGAGAGTTCGCGCAACACCTGTTCGTTTCTTGCTTTTCGCCCTCGGTTGTTTTGTAACCACTGCAGCACTTTTAGGAAGGCACCCATGTTATAGTCTTACTGAAATTGAAAGCATTGAAAGCCAGAGGAACGTTGCAGGGGTTGAAGAACGGCTGACCAGATGAGATAAGGTCGGCAGCATGGATAGGGTGGACGGTGCTGGCATAAGCAAGCGTTCATTAGAAATAGATGAGAAATCAATCATCCTACAATGGACGAAGGCTACTTGATGATGATCATAAAATGTGGTCCTGGACACTGCTTTCATGATACTGAGCAGAGTCCATGATCTAGACAGAGAGCTTTCTAAGGACAAAAATGACACGACGGTTAGTTTCTACCACTGAGAGTCTGTGCTGCAGCGACAACTTCTTTTATATGAACCGCTAAACCATCGCCTTTTAACGTCTGGTATCGCGTGTAACAATTACTCACTCCCCTCGAACTTTACATGTCCACAGTGCGATTTGATTTTCATTTCTTCATAAAACACTTCTTTAGTTCTTCACGCAAGGGCAATAACAGTTTGTTACGTTTGATACAAAGTGCTCGTCAATCGAGATGTTGTTATGGAGGGCTCATGAATTCATTATGAGCTAAAAATGATTGATAGGCCTCCAGAGGATATTAATTTCGTCGACGTGCGGGACGATAAGCTGTGTGCCTGTATGGCAGGTAATAACGTCAGAGGTGATTGATTGTGGAATTTGTTACGGCCTTGCAACACCATCAAAGCGTGACTTTGTTTACGAAATTTTAAAACGTAACTGCAAAGCTAGCGTGCTCGTGAAAGAGGGAGGCCTCAGGGGCATATTTTTCGACGTTTAATAGTGGCGAGTACAGGCATACTCGAATATGGAAATCGAGATAATTGCCATCAAAGCTGTTAAGGATATTCAACACCGATTATCAAAGCCAGGTACCATACGTAACTTAACACCGGGTGCTTTCCACTACTTCATAATTATATGCACTTTACGTATAAAAAATTACCTTATATCGGTTTTCGAGGGTTGCTCAAAGCGTAAGCAGCTTTCTGCCTCACAAAGGGGCTAGCGAATCAAAAATTCGGAAAAACAAATACTAAAAGGGTAAAGTATGCAAGTGGGAGGTACCTTTAGCAAGCTTCAGAAGCTGGCCATCATAAGGAGGAAGCGTAGTCGACACTTTTCGTAGAAGAACGTTAATGGAGGCGCCTCTGTCGATGGCGACGCTATAGCGTACTTGGGATAACATGCGCAGCAGTTATCGAAGTATTCGTGTTATGGGCACCTCTCCACATTATGCCAGATAAGACGCCCTTCGACACTCGTGGGAGCCCTAAGACGAACTGCCGAGGCTCCTTGATCTTCCCTCCATGAAAAAAGGATGTTTTACTCTTTGCCCTATTGATGAGGCTTGATACTTAATTGGCTAATCATCCATTTCTAGACGCAAACATATCGTTGAAGCATTTAAGTCATTTTCTTGCCTTACACAATAGTAGTAAATTTTTGAAAACAAACGACACTTTTATCTTAATTAACGTGGCCAACGCAGAGTACACTTCTTCGCTTTCTTAAGTTTATTAATCAATCGATCATCATCTAGGTGATAAGCTAAGCTAACTAAGACCATTTACATTGTCTAAACACACCATATCTAGTTGCTTGGGTTCTATTTTCACCCTGCTGCATTACGCAATCAAGAAACACGACGTCTTGTCCGCGCAGCACTATGGTTTCAAGTTCCGGGCATGGGGACCTGTAGTGAACAACTACTGATCTTGTTCCAATGCGACAAGCGCGAAAGTGGCGTTAACATGAACCAGGACATTTATAGCGAAAACTGTTCAGCGTTACGGAGACACGTTCTCGTGAACAAAGAGAATGAGCCAAAAACGCTAATTTATGAGTGTGTTTTCCGTTCACTTCATTCACCTGCCTGTAAGAATTAAAGCGCAACTGCTCACGTTTTAGAAATCGACGAGCTTAAAGGAGTCGAATGTGTGAAATTCGAAGGTAAAGCTTGCGAAGTGCTTTCGGGCTTGCATTCACGACAGCCTTCAAGCTTCTCTGCAAGGAACAGCACAGGATGGGGGCGCATCATGATGTCATCGAAGGTACTGGTACATTTCCAACACATAAACTCGTACTTTCAAGAAAAAAAAAAGAACGCCAAAGCCATCTAAGGGAGGCCGCCGAGCGTTGTTTGGTAGCATCCAACGAGGCACGGCAGGGTGGGGTCCACCGCAGCGGAAATTTGAAATCTTACTTTCCGTGACGTCACACCAATCCTCACTGCGCTCCTCTCGTGTTGTGAGGAGGAGCCAAAAGTTTAATCGTCGAATACTTTACTATTTTAAATGATGTTTGCAAAAGCTCTTGGCAGGCATTACCTACCGCCGATATAGAAATACTTGAATCCGTGAATAGCACAGAATTCTCAAAAAGTAGAGCAGTTGCCCTTTAAGGAAGACAAAAAAGGCTACAGCAAAAGAGAATATTACTTTGTTTATTTACTCTTGCAGCACCTGCTACAGAACCTGATACGCAGTCTTTTTGACTTTGGAAGCCAATCTCGTCGAATGTCTCACTGTCAAAACCACTGCAAAAAAATCCGTTAAATATCAAGGGAAATCCAGTTTGCAGGACCGCTAAATCTGACATGCCGCAGCTTCATGTAAACTGGCTTCTCTCAATTACAGCAAACGCTAATGAGTACTTTATGGCAGTCCAGAGCTTTGTCCCACTTGCACAGCGGTTAGCGCGGCTGGATTTTTTCCGTAGCCACTGCCTCTCGATCTTTATCTTGTAAGTAACTTAGTTTATAATATGCTCCTCGATCCCCCCCAAAAATAACAAACAATGCCATAAACAACTTATTTTATCCGATATACCTTATAATATATAAACAGTTGAAACGTGAAGGATTCATAGGGCAGCTTGCATTGTTATTTTCATAGCAGAGAAGGTGGACTGATTTTGTAAATCCCCCAAGTTCGATGTGAAAACATGAATACTTAGATAATTGTTTTGTGAACAATTGGATAGATTGGCTGGTGAAATTTTTCTAGCCGGAAATAAATGAAATGTAGAAACTCTACAGGCGAATTCGAAATATTTCATACATTACAGCTTAAAGAATTAAAATAAACATGGACAAGAACATAAAATCACGCATGTTAAAGGTGGGACTTGTTTCGTCAGCACTCACCAGCTTAAAGAAATAAAAATTAATTTCACTGGTTGAAATACCGATGCCGTTCCGCAGTTCATACACACCCTTGGACAGCGGCTCTCAAGAAGAGACTGTAGTTCGCGATGTTTCGAGAGCAGCAAATTGCTCACAGCGCAGATGTCTTCACAGGGCAAAAAAGATTATGCTTTGCGCCATAGGTTTTGCGTTTATTAAAGGCGTTAGACACAGCTCGAAGAAAATGTAAGCAGCAATTTATCCATTTTACTATGCCTGTTCCGCTGGAGCCTAGTGTCACGTTTCAGATTTGCAAGTTCGTTGTAGGAGGGCAAATTAATGAAGATCCTGGCGCCAAAAGTGTGATATAAGCCACGGAGCGATGAAAGCGTAGAGAATAATTTCAACATGGCTCATCTGCTGTCTGACAATCGCAACTTAACAACTACAGTAAGAGGTCAATCTATACCATAGCTCGAAGCGGAACTGAATGGCTGTAAATTACTTTATGAAAAGGTATGCCAGCGGCAAAATGTGAAAAAGGAAATGAGACTCGAATATTGGGGCTGATGACACCGGATACCAAGTGAGCATGGCTTAGGAAAACAACGAGGCCCAAACAAAGGAGCTTATTAGTTTCAAAGAATTGCAGCGCTACGCCTCCGGCAGTTACCTATTGCATGCAGGCTGATGCTAAGATTGCCTTGTAACTATTCGATACTTCATTACTTACGCACGAGATTTTTTCGGCTTCGCGACGGAGGTAGATTGTGTATGGCTTGAAATACTTTTCCGTAATTATTTCATCTAGTGGTCTTAGAACACTGCAGTTTTTGGAGAACAAGGAAAACAACGAGAAAAAAATCATGATTAAGATACATGCGGCCCGGCTATTGTTGTTCTAATTCTTCGATAAAACTATGTCGTATTTCTTGGCCTCGAGACCTGCGGAAATTGAAAATAGTATATAAAACCGTCGAGCAGCGCATCGTCGATTAATTCCGGACAACTGGTTAATGCTGCAGCTTATCAGCACGAGATCTAATTGTGGAATGTTGCGTGCACAGAGTGAGGTGGCACTACGGCGGGCTAGAATTCACAAATGGCAATGAGCCAAGCCGGCCTCCCCCACAAATAGGCGCCAGATTGCTCTCAATTAAAAACGTTTAGAGTGTTGTTATTTTTCTTGCAGTGCAAGATTTTGGAGCAACATCCGTGGGCTGGCGCGGAAGAAAACAGGAACACTGACACCTCACGTAGTTGTCTAGTAGCTGCGTTTTCACCGATGGAAGTAATAGCTCGAGCTATTTATGGCTCTCTCATACATCTTTGAATATCCTGTTGGGAAGCCAAGAACGATGCCAAGTCGAGTCCACTCAAGGAGCGGTAATGGAAACCTCATGAACAACAGCGTTGGAGCTGCGCTATGCGGGCTACGTCCTGCATTTATGTGCTGCACGAAGGTCGTTTCGTGCTCGACATCACCTTCGCTTTTGAGCTGCACTCGAAATTCTTATTTTTTTCAGTTTCAAATCGTTTTTTTTGTTCGTAGCGTATCTGCTAGTTCTCAGTTAGTCGCCATTTTAGTTCATGCAAAACAAGGGTTCAAGATAGAAGACAAGTGGAGGCAAAATATTTTCTTTTCACTGCTTATTTTGATATGTTTTCAAGTTTTCACCTTTTTCACATTCCAGAACCACCATCCATCACCCATCAACTCATCTATAGTCTCCAGGAGCGCCACCTACCTGCACCAACCCTCTTACACCCATCCTCCGTACCGCCATTCTCCCCACATGTCCACGATATCACTTGCAATGGGGCTAGATACCCACCGCCACTCTCACAAATGAACTTTTAAAGCAGTCACGTAGTCTACAACAGCAAAACAGAAAGCAAGACGAAACGAAATGAAATGGAAGAAGTTCACGCATGGAAAGGAGGAAAACTCACAAAAATAAATACGAAAAACATGTGCAATCAAAAGCATAATCACATGCGAGCAATGCTTTTGCTGATTTGCAGCAGCAGACATCTAGTAGTCCGGAGATGATATTCGCGATTTTCAAGGACTCAATTCCAAGCTGCCGCGGCGCCTTAAACTGGTCTAAGAAGGATAAGCTCGCGGAACCACGCCGTTTGCTCTGTTGAGTTCTCCGGCCCACTCAGACGTTGTTCGTTGATTTTTTTGCTGTAAAAATATATGTTAGGAGCCCTGTTACGTAGAACTTTGTACGCTCACGAGATAGAAGAGGCTGGGAGTGTTATTGCAAGAGTTTTCTGGAGCCAGATATGCAGCAAGAGCTTGGGAACAGGAAGTATGCACGCTTGCAAGCCTTATTTCGGCGTGCGTGTGTGGTTATTTCTTAGCCGCGTAGAAAGAGACGTGGGGAGGGGCTGATATAATGATTCACCATTCCATTTCTTTATAATTCTTTTTACACTTTGGGGCTGTTGTCCGTCAGCACTGTGAACGGGATCGTGCACAAAGGCGAATTGTAAGACTTAAACAGAATCGGATGAAATAATAGTATCATAGTGGTCTTTGCAATATTTACCTGCCTTCAATCCACTGCTTACGAGCAGAGGCCGCAAGGCGAGGTTGCTCCGAGAAAATGGTGTGCAAAGAAATCAATATCACATCGTTCTCGCTTTGCACCTGTACAAATGATTAAAAATTTGTTTTTTTTAACTAATGTAACGCACGTGATCACTGAACTTTGTGACCGGAGAGAAACCCAACACGAGGAGAGCTAGAACTAAAGAGACTGAGAGAAATTTTCTAGCTTGTTTACTGCGCAAACCGCATATGGCAGTAACTAAGGTTTGCTTACTGCTAGTGCTAGGTCTAAACAAATGTAAAAAATGTCCATCTACAGTTGTCTCATTCACCCGCTGTGCAAGTCTTTATGTTCGAAGTTGCTGATTTGAAATGATCTTCAAAGTGCTCGTCCATCATCCATCGCTCCTCACTCAAGCCAGACAGCGATTTATTTGTTTCTCGTGTAGCCGTTTTACGCCGTCTAGCAATAAAATATTGAGTCACACCAGTTCCCCACCATTGAACTAACAAGCGCAAGCTTATCGTGGAAACTTAAAACGGCCGCAGTTCCAGCTAGGCTGGCATTTCCCTGCTCTTTTCATACGGCGCTGGCCGGTTGTAAAAACATGTTGTGCGGTGTCGGATTTCGGAGCTTTTTGTAATTGTCGGCGAAGTAAACTACACCTTGCTTTATTCGAACCTCACGGCAATCATGGAAATTATTCGAAAGTCAGGGAGTATGTTTGATTCATGTCGAATAATTTTGAGCACGCAAAATTTTATTTCTTGAGCGGATCGAGAAGTAAATGTTAGATTCGCTATTCGAAAGTTTCGAATATATGCACGTCTCTAAGATTACCGTAAGGAATGTTCACAAAAAAACGCGCCATTTTTTCAGCCGGACCAAATGTGTTTTAGAGCTTTAAGCTGTCATTTTGTATTCTTATTTTCTCCGCCTCAGTCAAACGCATTCTATGAGTTGCTGAAGACTGATGTTTGCATTCCGTACAGCAAGTCAAATTCATGATGCCAACGTTTTCTATTCTCTTTCGATGAAACGAAAAACCGCTCAATCGTGTGGCGTAAATTATACTGAATACAACAGTTTAATGCTGCCGATAGATCGTGGAACTAGTTTAGTATAATGGAAGATACATTATAGAACACCCCAAAACAACCTGTTTTTGGTCGAAGCCCAGTGCTTAGAGGCACGGAAACGAACTTCTTTCTTGATGTTTGCCCTGGGGGCCTTGTCTCAATAAGGCCCACCGCCAGAAACCGTCTGCCCCGCACTACGTGTGCCAAACGCAGCTTTCAGATCAATATTCAATCAGGCGTCGCAGGCGTCGCCTGAACACAGCTGCGTTGTCCATCCTGGCGGGGCGCGAGGCTTCGTGCTTCAGGGCACGTCGAGGTTTACGACGTAATCGTTCTTCTAAACGACAGGGAAGAAGAGTCCTACTAAATCTTTGCGCATCCTGTGCCGCTTCCCCAGTATCGAAAAGGCTCGCCTGCAGTTGTTCTTCGCGACGGTGTGTTGAACCCTTTTAAGCTTGTACCCTTGCATAATACGAGTGTACGTGAACCATGGCCGGCACTAGCGTCCTATTGAGTAGTCCTGAGTACAAACAGATCAGATAACAGCTGCTACGAACACACACATACTCGTAAACAGACGCACACTCATCCTCAAAACTTTTATTCGACAATTTGAAACGTTTTGAATTAGTAGCCTGCGCTAGGAATGATGTCAGCACAAAATAAAGTTTTCTTCTAACCGGCGAACGAAAGCGAAAACGTGAAACACGTAATATTTTGAGTTTTCGAAGCCGAATGATGTTCAGAATAAGGAAAATACAAAAACATTCTTCCGAGCAATCCATGACAACGGAATGCAATGAGAAACAAATGTGCCCGTTAGAGTTAAAAAAAAACAAAGCAAAGGACTTGTTAAGATCAAACTCAAGTACACAACTTAACACCTTCTCTCTGCGAAGCAGGAGTACGAACATACGTTTTGAAAGGAAAACCTAATAACGTTCGATTTTTGCTCCAGAAGAGCAGCATAGACGGCCTAGGAGCGATTCTGACAACAGTATTTTCAAAGGGAGACAAATGATCGCAATGACCGAACGATCGCGTACAAGAAGGGAATTGCACCCACGGGACGTTTCATCGGAACTACGAGGATCGCAGCGGAGATTTTCGACACGGACAAGAAGTTTTCTGCCCATGGCAAAAGGCAAGAAGGGATGCAACCTTCAGTTAGCTCCCGCTGATCGGCAGCGTACGATAACAATCTCTGGATGTGCCATTTTTTATCCTAGCAAAATCATCGCCGACGGCTATGGAATTGTGCGTACTAAGAAAAAGAGCTATCGCGAAGATCGCTATCAGTAGGCCTTTGTTTAGACTTATTTAAGCACGATAAATTTTGTGCTTTCGAGTAATGCTGTTGTTTGAGCTTGTTGGTTGTTTTGACATATTTCTAAGAAAATACGAATTGGCGCGAGGAAACCAAGCGGAAACACACAGCACATGACAAAAGTAGCATCGACGCTAGTCGTGTCGTGTGTGCTTCCTCATGCTTTGTTTGCGCCTGTTTATATTTTCGCAGATATGTAGTTCTTTGCACTTTTTTTGGCCGCAGAAATAAGGCTTCAGGCATGAAGGCGCGGAATACATAGCAGAAAAGTGGGCGCGTACAGTGCCTTCTTAAACGGCTGCTACAAACGCTTTCTTGTATACAGCATAGAGTTTGTGTACTCCACTAATCGAAAAGCCGAGTTTATAATTGCAATGAAAATGATGTGATTTATTTCCTGAAGTCAGTATGAGCGCAGTTGTCTCATTTTTATGTGTATATAACTTGCATACTAGCTCATGCATGAAAAAAGCTTAATTTCGATCGAAATTGATGATCCTTGTAAATGAAGCGCTCAAAAAACGTATTGGCCGGCGTTCACGGGTTCGGACCCGACCGCGGCGGCCGCGTTTCGATGGAGGCGAAACGCAAAGGCACCCGTGTGCTGTGCGATATGAGCGCACGTTAAACACTCCCTAGGTGGTCGAAATTATTCCAGTAGCCCTCCACTACGGGCACCTCTTTCTTCCTTTCTTCTTCCACTGCCTCCTTTATCCCTTCCCTTACGGCGCGGTTCTGGTGTCTACTCGTATATGTAAGACAAGTACTGCGCCATTTCCATTCCTTAAAAACCAATTTTCATTTGCATGGATCTTGAATGCACTCAGCTCGATAAAACTCAAGAGATGCCAGCACCATGAGACGGGGTCAATACCCTTTGGCTCATTGACTCCGCTGGCATTCCGCCGCCTTTTCTTGGCCTTTGGCGGTGGAACGTTGCGCAATCTCCGAGTAATGAAAGGCGCTCTACGAAGCTGCGTGCCTCTGCGCAGCGCTCGCTCTCGGGTGACTTCAGGCACGTATGAGAAATATGCAAAGCGAAATATGAAAGAGCAGGAGTGATATCGTGAGATTCCTCCCCCGTATGGCATCATCCTTGAAAGACATCAATGACGTCAAATGCAGGGAGCAACCAGGCGCTGGAGATGAGCGGGCGTACAAGAAACATAGGTTAAAGGGTCGTTGGCCGGATTTGCTGCGCTTTGCTTATGAGCTGCGATTGTGTTCCCCTTTGTTACGTGTTACTTTCTGAGTGTAATTTTTTGGTCAGAAGAGAAAATTTTGAGAAACCGAAGAGTTGTACTGCGAACCTGAATTTTTTTTTCTAAATTAATTTTTGCTGCTGCCTCGAAAGACATAAAATTTAGTTGTGATCAGGGAAAAGGCTGCTGAGCAAATATTCGCGCGCTTCCTTCCGCCAGTAAAAACACAATTTTTTAATGCGTGTTCATCGAGGGCAGTCAATTTAGCTTTTATCTAATGCCTTTTTCCAGCCGAAAGCGATCAGCTGGTTTAAAATGTACGGCGGTCTGTTTTGTCTCTTGCGCTGTATAAAACACATCGACGAATTAAGCTAATGTTTGGAACTCACTTTCATGTGAACCATCTTATTCGTATCGTCAAAGTTTGACTTGCCAAGAACATGTCCCTGGCGATTGTTAGTCCTTCGAGGGTGGGTGTCACGAATGAATTTGCGGATGTGTGAAACAAATATTGTTTAGCTTCCAACACCTTTTCACGGCACTAAATTTTTTTTGTCTCAGTCAAGGCGTAGCATGCTAATATTCCTTAGCAAATAGAAAAACTAAAACGGACTGAAGCTCAGCTGTCACGCCTGTAGAGGTATGTGCATACACATACTAGGATGCATGTTGTCTTGTCTGAATTCTCTTTTGTGATATAGAATATTGAAACCCATTTACTAAAGCCGCCACCACCTAAGCAACAGAGCTGTTAAAACGCTGAAATATTAGAGGTGACACTGTAAAGATGTCATGTAAAATGATTCACACGAATTCTCTGAATCTACTGACAAACTGATTCTCATTGGCTATCGTTCTTGGTTTCTGAGACCTACTAGAACAACCACACATATTCTATAGACTGCAATAAATATCCATAGGTAGAATGTGGCATGCATGAATAGCAGGATTTACTGAAAGGTTGTGAACAACTGCATGCATTCTCGGCACCAAGTGTCTAAAACACCGGCTTTTATCAGCACCAGGTGTGTGCAAGACGAGAAGTACTACGTGGAGCCCGTCAATATACCGAATACATAAAGAGTACTGTTTAGTTTTCTTTTGACCTGCAGTATTTTTTCAACTATCCGTCCCCTTTCAGAATTCAAACTTGGCGCGCGCTGCTCTTCAAGGAAAACACAATCTACTGTACCGGCAGCATATCTCCCTGTAGCATGCAGCACTGTTTATGCAGTCAGCACAAAAAAAAAGGAACTGAAAGTCTTTGGTCATTGCGCAGAAGGTCAGCGAACCATAGAATGCGTGTGCTCCCGGAATCGCTACACAAGCGCTACTGATGGACCTCATCGTTGATGCTGCTGTCCTCATCGATATATCCAGTGAATCAGGCTTTTCGGCACGCCTCAACGGATATCATGTTCTGGCAGCTCATACCAGTGTGCTGTAGTTATATAGTTTAAGTGAGAGGAAAAAAAATTGTGCTCTGTTTTGGAAACTTTACGTGAAGCTAAGAAGGACTCCGGCTCCGGTTAACTGTTCGCTGTCAGTGCAACGGTTACTGCAATCAATGCGCATGAACGAAGGTTTCAATATGGGGACATTGTACTTAATCGTGCTGCACTCAGCTCAGGAGAACTCCGTGTACTGGTCGAGTGCCTGACAAGTTTCGCAAACATTGCAGCTGCTACGTAGCGAGTAAGGGTTTGCGGAGCGCTGTTGCGACAGCTTCTGTGCCCTCGAAGCTCCTAACAACCTCATCGCGGCATGCTGTACGCCATACTCTATTTCGGGAAGGCCTCGTGGGAATATATGCGCTACGAGGACCTGCAGCATCTGTGAACAACAGAGAATGGGTAGAGCAAACGCGGTTCTGATCTGGAGTTGTGCGTGTGGAGGGGGGGCAATGCATTAGGTCATGACGGGGCTGGCGTAACGAAACTGCGGGCGATGACACAAAAACAGGCAATAGTCGCCGCATGCAAAGCACAATTTTGGCGCCGTCCTTTAAACACATACATTATTTCGTGGAACCGTTAACCACATTTAAGGTCTTCGCGCAACTGCTGGTTAGAGGGTCTTCGAGCAGAAGCATGCGTATACACCAGGCTGTCGCGATGAAGCGCCGCGCATACGTTGTCGCAAGAGATGAGAGCAGTGGCACTGGGTGTAAGCTCAAGTCTTTATTAGTCGCCCGCCAACGACTGCGCCGACCCGATCACATTTCTGACAGTGCTTCCCAAGACGCAAGGAAGCAGTAAAATGGAACTAATGAGGTTAGTGTGGGCTCCCCGCTGCTGTAAACGCTAAATCACCCATGTTCTTCGAAGATGGCTATTTCGATGCCGATGGAGTGGAATGAGTAAACAGCAGCTGAACCTCCAAACAATTGATTCTGCTTATTAGTAAAGATGGTTCGTGGTGCATGAAAAAACTGGAAAAGGATGTACAGGAAGCGCCCGGAGACAGAAAAAGTTTAACATGTCTCTAAAAAAAAAACGCGCACTCGCAGCTAGGAATAGCTGTTTTTGTATTCTGCTTGCTTGGAATAGCTCTGCTAACGTCGAAGCCCTTGAAAAATTATGTTCGAAATTTTGGCCGCAATTTTTTTCTTGCCCATGAACACCTGCTGGCGCAAAGAAGAAGGCTAATGACATTAAGTTCGCTGAGGAAAGTTTGGTCTGTTTGCTGCTTGTAAGTTGATCCGGCATAGTAATTGGCGCAAAAGCCAGTAGTAGTTGCAGAATGTGTATTTACAAGGCTATCTACTGTTTAACCTTTTTGCGGTCTTGTTTTTTTCTTGCATTTTTCACAAAGTGAGTACAACTGAACGCCGAGTTCATGCAAGAACGCTCTTTAAATGTGTAATTTTGTTGTTCCATTTCTTGTCCCATTCTTCAGCCTGTTCAGGGCGCGAACAAAGCGACCGCAAGATTTCCTTTGCCGCCAAATTGTTTATAATGCCGAAAATTCATGAGTTTCTGCACACTTGCCACCAATGCTGTCGAGACCGCAGGATACGCCTGCCGAACACATGTATTTTTCTTTCTCCTATTGGCTTACAAAAATGATATGCAATCAGTCCACGTAACGTGGCAGTCACTCACAATGTGGAAACGGTGTGAGGAAAACAAAGGGAGCAACATTGCTTACTGCTGAGGCATTAACGATTGCCACAGCAGATTTTGCGCGAAGGTGCTGAAGAACAGTGGAATTTTGTCGGAATATTTTGAGGTGTTTTGAGGTGCACGCGTAACGTGAAACTCTAGAGGAGCAACGCAAAATTTAACATGTGGTGCATTTTGCTGGTCTGTGCACTTGAGAGAATATGGGGAAAGAAAGAGTGAGGGAGAAAATAAGAGAAACAGAGCAGTTACGCTCCCCATCTTTCCTACAGCATAATAATAATTTGTTTTTTTTGGGGGGGAAAGGAAATGGCGCAGTATCTGTCTCATATATCGTTGGACACCTGAACCGCGCCGTAAGGGAAATGATAAGGGAGGGAGCGAAAGAAGAAAGGAAGAAAGGGGTACGTAGTGGAGGGCTCCTGAATAATTTCGATCACCTGGGTATTTTTAACGTGCACTGACATCGCACAGCACACGGGCGCCTTAGCGTTTTTCCTCCATAAAAACGCAGCCGCCGCGGTCGGGTTCGAACTTCCTACTGCATGTCGAATGCATCCTTAGGCTTTGTGCAGATGAAAAGGAAAGAAGTTTTTGACCACCAAAATGTTGAACCCATAGCAGCACTATATTTTGTTGATTACGGAAGAAAATGACAGTTACTGGCCAATGAGGGCTTGCTACCTCTGCTTGTTATTTTATTGAGAGCGTGTATGGCCAATGAATGCGCCTTGTTGAACGGAGGTCGTCTTACGCATTTCATAAATGCGGTCGTTAGGAGTAATAATAATAATCATAATAATAATTGGTGTTTGGGGAAAGGAAATGGCGCAGTATATGTCTCACATCTCGGCGGACACTTGAACCGCGCCATAAGAGAAGGGTAAAGGAGGGAGTGAAAGAAGAAAGAAAGAGGTGCCGTAGTGGAGGGCTCCGGAATAATTTCGACCACATGAGGATCTTTAACGTGCACTGACATAATAATAATAATAATAATAATAATAATAATAATAATAATAATAATAATAATAAATAATAATAATTGGTTTTTGGGGAAAGGAAATGGCGCAGTATCTGTCTCATATATCGTTGGACACCTGAACCGCGCCGTAAGGGAAGGGACAAGGGAGGGAGTGAAAGAAGAAGGGAAGAAAGAGGTGCCGTAGTGGAGGGCTCCGGAATAATTTCGATCACCTGGGGAGTTTTAACGTGCACTGACATCGCACAGCACACGGGCGCCTTAGCGTTTTTCCTCCATAAAGACGCAGCCGCCTGCGGTCGGGTTCGAACCCGGGAACTCCGGATCAGTATTCGAGCGCCCTAACCACTGAGCCACCGCGGCGGGTGCACTGACATCGCAAAGTTAGGATTGGTGATCACAGATGTGGGTTTAGCTAAGAGAAGGAAAAGCCACCGGTACACTGGTTTAAACTGGCCGTGGACATAGGTCCGCTGCTCTTCTCATCGATGAAGTGAAACAGATTCATCCTCTTACCTGCTCTGCGATTCCTTACAGGAAGTCACTGAGCTCACAAAGGTCGTGACACCGCGTACGATAAGAGCGACTTAATCCACCTGATGTTTAACCATTGTTGTCAGTCGAAGTTTTAACTTTCCAGACAGTGTATAATAATTAATAATTGGGTTTTCGAGAAAAGAAATGGCAATTATTAATTATTAAGCACTTTCGGGAAAGCTAAAACTCGTACGCTTTCTTGTCCCCTGCAAAAAAGAGAATGTTAGATATTTTATACATCGAACGTTTCGTGTCGTAAGACTGCATGAAGAAGGTTCGATAGTTGGGCTAATTTTCTTTTTTGTGCCGAAGAGTCGTTTCTTTTAGGTTTGATTTTAATTTATTACGACTTGATCTTGCAGTCTATGATACCAGTCGCCTTATATAACACCCGAAATAACACACCACACAAGACGTCATCATCCTGATGCACTGACACCTTAGTATGCTCGAACTGATACGCTTAAATTTCCTTTTAATCCTCGCAGAATATAGCACTGCAAAGATGCTTTACTGAAGAGTTGCGAAGTGTAAATAAGAAATTGTGGAGTTTGTTGCTTGCTTGCTTGTTCTCGATATATTCATTACTGTTTCTGTGTACACGAATCCTCTACTTCGATGCAATAATAAATGAATAAATAAATCAAATAATATGCGCGTCATGTTCTATCGAACTAGAGAGTGCAGTTCCCTGCTAGACGTTTCGATTAGAGGGGAACAAGAGAGTGCTTCGCCCTATATCCGGGCGCGGGAAAATCGAGCAGACTCGTGGGCAACGCTGATGGGACAGCTGCCGATATCGCGCAAGCCCGCAACAATGTATCCTTGGGCTGCTGTTGGCCCACAGTTAATTACGCGCAGGTCTCCAAGGTACTACGAGCTCTGCGCCGAGGGCTATGTGCTAAGTATGGGTAGCGAGGAAAGCGATCAATCATGCCCGTCCCTAGGGAAAACTGCCCGTACGAAGAAAGCTGGCAGCTAGCCATGCACAAGGGACGGTAAGAACGGCAAGCTCATCCCGAACGAAGAGCGGTGACGCAACGACGTTACGATAGCCACTCAGAAGGTGCAAATGTGTTCCACTCCTGAATAGATCTTGCTTTTTGTGATGTCCGTTTCTACCAGGGCGGCGGACATTGTTATGGCAAATCCTAATACTGCGCTCCACTGTGGCGCAGGCGAAGTGAAGAGAGGTTAATGTTTAGGGGCGCCTTTCATTGTGTTTGGGGGGGGGGGGGGGAAGGGGGGGGGGACCGGATATTGGAGTCGTATGTTTCCTCATTCTAACGGAAGCACTTTTGCTTTTCTTTTTACACGTGACGTAATGTAATGTCGTGTATTTGTTAGAACCATTCTATGGGTCCCCCACGATGCAATAAAAGCTGAAGTGAGCGGAAATCCGCCGTGATTACAATTCTCAAAAGATGTTGATGGTCAAGCTGAACGGTGTTTTTCTGCTTAGAGTAATATTCAGCCATGTAAAATTTGAGTGCTCTAGGCACAAACATGCATACTACGTGGGTATGACGCTGTAGTGTCACAAATGCTTGGAGGTTTTATTTCTGTAGAGTTCCTATTTTAGACTGCAGACACTTATCACGTTCAGTAGTGCATTCATACGTAGTGAAATGAAGTGCTGTGTCTCGTCCTAGGAGAGATCTTGCCTAACGAATTTACCTTTTTGCAACACTGTGAGAATCAGGCAAACAAAATCTTAATTTTGAGCAGTTACACATAGAGCGCCGCCTCATTGCTGCGGAATTAGGATGTTGCCAGTTTTGAAGCTTATTCAATCTTCAATACGAATTATGTAGTACAACTGCATTCATGGGAAGCTTCCGTACTCACTAACTGTGACTAGCCAACTCTCTCGACGTGGTTCTGCGCGTTTCATATCGCATTACATCTGCTTTTAACCAAAACAGAGAACTAATTATGGGTAATTCAAAAATGAGTTAACCATAGAGAGCTACATAATGTATCAACAGTTAAATTAAACGTGCGCTGCCACCTTCACTCCGTGCGGATGTTTATGTTTGTGCAGTGCATTTTGATGTTTATGGCAGAAGTGTTCTGGCAAAAACAATTCGTTCAGTTACTACGAAAAGGAGGTCTTCGCTTAATCCTTGACCCTGGGACCTCATTCTGTATTTAGCTTGTTATGCTTTTGTTAATGCTTTGAGAACGCTATTTTGCAGTAGACTGTCGGCTAATGCGTCACATTTGTTAAAGTCATTAAGTCAAAGGTGAAACTTTGACATATTCCCTCATAATCGCATATTAGGAAGATAACTGTGTAGACAATGCTGAATGAAGCATCGAAGCCCCGTATGGACCATCGCTGCATTTGGGAGATTAACACGTTCAGATATCGTTGTTTCATTGATATTCATTCCACTGTAATATTTCTGGCATCACATGATTCCTTGGCACTGCTATGAAGGCTTTGCTCATTCTTTCGCACCAGCAAGTTAATGACTTAAACCTTGCAAATGCTAAAAGCTAATCAGAAGGCGCTGTAGTCGACGTCGTCAAAGCATTCAATATTCCTTTATTCTTTGTTTTTCTTCTCAGAAATAATGACTGTACTTCTAAGCTTCTTTTTTTGAACTTATTTGGCGGTAACACGGTCAATTTACTTCACCGTTGGAGAAAATCCTGCGGCGCACAAACTGACAGTACGCGGTTTTCAAAGTTCTTGGAACTCTCTCTCTCAGTCAAACATGGAGCGTGAATTTTGGACACCTAGGGAAGACTTCGATGGATAGTGTTGTGTACGCCGGTAGAGCCGTGCCTAGGAAAAAAGATATACTTGTTCCTGCCTAATAGATGCGCGCAGCTGCTTCTGAGCCCCTTGGAAATTCAAGACGGCAGAATAGCTTCTGTGATGCACCTGCAGCACCCTTTGTTCGCTAGTTGACAGTGTATAGATTTTGCATGATTTTTAGATTCCGATGCACTCGATCTATTATGCTGTCGTTCTCCGTTCAATTTTAGAGCAGTGTCTCCAGCGTAAATTTTAATAGTTAAGAGTAAAGACAGACGTCTTCGGCGCCTCGGCTGTTTAGGTCTGCTGTTATTTTCTTATTTCTTCGCGTCTCTTGAGTTCCCCACCTACGGAGCCCGAGCCAGGAGGGCGAATCAGAGAGCCTATCGCGAGTGGGAGGGCTTGAAACGAGTTGCATAAGTGAAGAGATTTCACGAAACTTGGACCGCTTACCGCGAGCCACGTTGTTAGGTAATTCAAGCTCTGAAATTCGGAAGCAACGCTTTTAGTTAGCGAAACTACTGCCACGTGTGGCGTGAGGCTGAACAGTAAAATTACTGCGGGTGTTTTAAACATTTGGTACCACCCCCTTCCCCTTATGATTTCCTCTGGTCGCCGAAAATCACTAGTGCGAACGCAGAAATAATTAACTTCAGTTTTCTACCGCTTGGGAGAGTCGGACATAGCCACGAACATGTTGCCACAGCACTTCAACACCATCTTTAGTTCTCGCACATCAGCAGGTTTGCTACTGCCATCCTAGGAATTTCGCTGATGCTGAGGAATGCCCGGCTTGGATACAGCCTGATGCGGTCATTACTTGTGGAACTGTGGAGGGTACAAGCATTTTCAGCATAAGCCATGCTTCCTGGCTACTGAGCTAACGGGTACCACAATGTCGGAGAGTTGGTATAGAGAAAATATCTAATTAAGCAAGTGACTGAAATTTTGCCGAAAGAAAAAAGATGTCTACTATGCAGGGTGACCTCACAGAGAGCGACTGGAAGGATGGGATTCGGACAGCAGCTCGGCGGGCGTGCTTAAATGTGGAGACTAGGAGCACGCAGTGGCATTGAGTTCTGTTACACACGTGAGAAAGGCGTTCCAGCCTATTCGAAGTAGTCAATGTACATCCACAGCATATTGTAGTTGTATCTGTTAATTCGCTCAGGATCGCAATTTGTTCGCGGAGATATGGTACTGGGTGAGAGATTTAAAGTCACACGAACACACAAAGAACCTCAGGATATCGATGCATACTGGCGGACATGGTCCGTATTGTTGACTCGCGAAAGCCAACGGTGGAGGACAATATACTATAGGAGAAGCAAGCAGACTTCAAGCGGAGTTGTCGAGGGTAGGGTTTGTGTGTCACGCGATCGAAAAAAGATTGTTGAGTGAATGAGTGTTGGCCGCAAAAGACTTTTGCAGTGAATCGAAGAACACAATGTTTATATTTTTTGCTGAAATGGACTTCGTTGCTCTGTCATTGGTTGCCTTCGTTAGAGTTATATGGTTTGATGCGCCGAATCTACAGCGTCTCTCATAGCCTGAGTCGCTTTGGGACGTTAAACCATAAACTAAACTAAACAATAGCAGTAGTTCATTATGGTTTTTATTTTTTAGGTTACTGTTTATTTCTTTGTTATTATAAGTGTGATCGTTTCATTTTGTAGCTTGAGAGCGCGCTGACTCTCTAGAGGGCGAGCAAAGGGGACGGCATGCAGTAGAGTGACTAGCTCACTACTAGGCGGTCACGACTAGGTCACTACTAGCTCACTAGTCGGTGTCCGTCTAGTCTTTACTTTCGTTCTTGTCTCGTTAGTAGTACTACATTGCAAAATGTTCTAGCATTTGTGTATTCGTACGGTAAACTGCGCACCCTGCATATCTCTTTTGGCAATTAGGTGCGATTCCTGTTTACTTTTCGCTTCGCGCTAAGAGTTAACGCAAATAAAAATGGCTAAGTGGAAGCATATTCTACAGTGAAGAGAATGTATGAAACATTTCCTTCCATGTTTATTTACAAAGCGCTCACCCCATCTCTTTTCGTCGTCCGTCCAAATCTAAGTTGGACCGGTGCGATTTTTCATTGCTTACGAGCAGGTCCTAGTCATCGAAATTATAAACTCTGACCAGTGCTGCGGCTTCAAACAGGATGTTGTGATACTTCAGTCGTGCAATACTGCTTGGAACATGGTCGCACGTTGATTCTGCTTCATATTTCACAGTTTTCGCCACAGAGAAGCCTCATAAATGTCCTACACCATAAAATGGGCTCTAAAAAACTGCAACAAAACAACTAACAGTTATCTAAATTGGGAGGAAATCTAAACCGTTATTTTTTCTGCCTCACAGGCGGGATAGATAAATATCTCTGGGAGTTACTTGTAAAACAGTCTGCACAAAATTATTTGCTGCCAGAACAAAATATTTTCCTTCCGCTTGTGGAAAAAGGGCAGAAAGGTGAATCCACATGAATATATTAGAAGCACTTCCGCATAGGTACTGGGAACTATGTCAACAGACAGTTTACTGCAATGAGATGTAGCGAATGCGAACAGGGAGTACATAAATATGTCAATGTGACTGAATGGCTGCTGCATCGCGTTGCCACAGTTTGTTCCCGATTAGTGCCTGAAAGATTCCTTGATAAAATGCGTTGTGTTTAATTTAAAGTGACCATGGCAGAAGATGTAAATAAGCTTATTGAGCAAGATAATTTGTTTTGGGAGAGTACCTACACGTTCGCCTTGTCCTTATATCTTGATTGTTAAAGTAAAAAATATGGTAACATATTTTGGATACATGTCTATACGTGTGAGCGATAAACCGCTCCGTTTCTCTTGTGGTCTTTTTGTGGCAATAAAAAAGAATTCAAAATAAACAGAAAACCTTCGTAATTTTGAATGACATGCCAAAAGAAATAACAAAAATAATTCAAGGCGACCTTCTCAAGGACACAATATCACCTCCTCTGCGGATTCATCTTATGCTCTTTTATAATGCAAGCTGGCTAAAGTAAAGTACCCTCGACAGAATCCCGTTTCGGTGGCACCGGAGTCGTCTCTTTGTTCATGGAGACAAAACTGATAGAATTTTTAGCAGACTTTGCGCAAAACTGCTTCTTCTACTCGCATTTTTGCCGCTATGTGCGTAGCAAAGAAAACGTGTGACAATAAAAAGTTTTTTGTTCGAGGCCGCTTGCGGGGCTGTCTTCAGTGAGTGCTGTCTACTGCAAAGTACTCCCGCGAAGTAGCATTTCATTTAGGTTTTGCTTTCGCGTCATGTCAGGAAAGAGTAATAAAAAAATGAAAGCAAAGCTCGAAGGATTCTGAAAAAAAAATTGCCTTCGTTACCGAAAGTCGCGTACAGCTGAAGGCTCGCCGAAGCGTTCACATAGGTAGGAAATGAATCAAACAAACAGGAAAATGGTCGGGCTCACAAGGAAGCTGTGCGTAAAGGAGGTAGAACTGTTATTTAGAACCCACCTCTCAAACAACTGAGTGTCCAGAACCATTTGCCAACAAAGCGAGTCACCGTCGTCCAGAGAGGGCTGTTTGCTCAAGATATGCCGCTCATGTTTGCTTGTGCTCTCCGGCTTATAGTCCAGCTAGTGGAAACGAAAACAGCCAGACCAAAATTTACTATTTCAGTAATCTTTAGGACTGCTCTGAATGCTCAAGCATTTCGTGTAGACTTGGCATGATCTGTTGATTATAAAAGTGAGGCATTATTTTCCCAAGCTGCTTTGAGAAAAGAAGACTGATCAAATATTGCTTCAACGACTCGCGAACTTCTTTCGCAGTAACGCTGATTACTCCCCCCCCCCCCCCCCCCCCCCTATTTTAAAGTAAAACTCACTAGCGCTTCCCTAGGTGCTTAGTTATGTTTCTTGAGCGCCTTGTTCAGTTGAGCAACCGCCACTAAAACTAACCGACAGTCACTTTCCCGAACGTTTCCGACCACTTACAAGTAGAGGCATCTGTTCACAACACCAGAGGTGCACCAAGCACCGGAGAGAGTTCTCGTCAGAGTAATTGCTGCGCTGTCTGTGTAGTGAAGTCGAAACAGACTTAACTCCTTTTCCTTTATCCGACCTCTTCACTCGCAAACAAACTGCCCTCTAACTACCATGCTTGAATGCACTTCATTGCTTCGCAGCGTGCTTGTATGCTCGTGGCCTCTTATATGGTTATCAATCATATAGACTTTAGCCACAGTGTCCTTGCCTTGGGCACAAAAGAAAATAGACGCATGATGTAGAGCGTAGTCATAAGTGTGCCCTCTAGAGAAAGGAGGCAAGCCTTCGGCGAAGCACCGGGACTAATGTGTTTGTCGGAGCACTGTTTACCTCAGGGAGCGAAATGAATCCGTCCAGTAAGCAATGCAGAATCAACAAAAGCAGCCACTTACCGCTTGCATACGGGAGTACCCTATTAGGGTAAGAAGAGGAGAAGGAATAATAAAGGAACGTCAGAAGGAAGACGGAATGGGCTTTTACCGCAGAACAAAAAGCTAATAACCAATGAACTCATTATACATCTTTCCTTGAACAAAAACAGCGCAGGTGCAGGGACAAGAAAGAAGAAGACGGGACAAGCGCTGACTAGCAACTAAAGGTTTTATAGAAAAGGAACACGTAAAATATACACTTATTCTGGAGCCCTCCACTACGGCACCTCTTTCTTCCTTTCTTCTTTCACTCCCTCCTTTATCCCTTCCCTTATGGCGCGGTTCAGGTGTCCAACGATATATGAGACAGATACTGCGCCATTTCCTTTTCCCAAAAAACCAATTATAAAATATACAGCCTTTACAGCCAAGAGCGCGCATGTGGTGTACCAACAACGCATAAGCTGACAATTTATCAGCATTTCTAAATGCAATATCCCGCTGAACTTTGAGTTTCCGCAGTAGGTGACGGTTTTTCTGAGCGTTCGTAAACAATATGTCTCCGCAGTCTTGATGAGCGGTGCGCCGAATGCATACGCAAGCCGTTTGTAATCACGAGCACATGGCTGGACATGAAATTGGCGCACTGAAGGAAAGAAGAATTAGTTCGCCATAGGTACATTGAAACGCTTTGCGTTTATTTTTTCATTTCAAAGCACGAATATTGCCAACCAATATTTGACATAACCTAAATTTCTAATGGTGCCCGTTGAAATATACAGCATATTATTCGATAGAACTTGTTATGTTTGAGTTTGATTTTGCATACAGTGTATACATCACTCTAGCAGACCGAGTAAACATTCCGAATATGAGAGTACGCCGCAATTTTTATAATAAAACACATCAAGATTCGGCGAGTATCAAGAGTTGAGTCAGTAATTTAGCATGTATAGTTTGTCTCCTCTTCAAAACATCACCTTTTCTTTTTTTTTTTCAAGTGTGTTTTCACTTCACTCACTGTTGTGATCAGAGGCAATGAAAAGGTTCGAGGCCGAAATTATTTCGAGGGGCTCTCAGGTGTCTGTGGACAACGCGCAACGGCAAAAATCTATTTATTTCCTCAAGATCGGAGTAGGTTAGCTGATCGTTTTTAAATGTGCGCTTTATTTGGGACACACAACACATTACAATACGTGTCAGGACGTGCTACAGACTGCGTTTCTGTTGTGCGTCATTGTGTTCCATATTGCACTGGTTTGTTTATCCTTTCTAACGCGTAAACTCTAAAGAGAATTGAGCATTACGGTAATTAAGCACTATTCTAAATAAATAAACATATAAACTTCATGACAGTTTTTCAAAAGAGAAAATTTAGTATTAAAGATTGAAAAAGATCCGCAGTAACTGAAAACTTGAGACATGACGATGGTATAAGAAATTTTTGCGGTGAAAAGCTGATCGCCCATAGTAGTGACAATAATGAGGAATAATTCTTTTTTCCGTTTATAATAATCCGTTGTTTGCCTCTTTCGCCAAAGCGAAGTTTTTTCCTTTGTGTTCTTAAGTTAGCGCCAAAAAACAGTTGAAGTCAGACGCAAGCCAGCTTCTTTGCGTCTTTTCCAGCTGCTTCGTTTCCTGCCGTAACCTGCGAGCAATAATGTATCCCTTGAACTGCCGTTTCACACGTGAAGTAGTTTACCAACATGTAGCGCATATTATTGACATTCCATCGGCGTATTGTCACAGCGCTTGTCTAAAGTTAACATTTGGGGCCAATAGGTCAATTTCGGGAATCTTCTTCGATGTTTACTTAGGTTCAGCTCTGCGCTGTGCGTTGCAGCGTGCTCTACGGCAGACGTCGAATCGACCACACCTAACGTTCCTCTGAACGCTTGAAAGTGCATCGTTGTTTCATGATAATAATAATAATAATAATTGGTTTTTGGGGGGAAAGGAAATGGCGCAGTATCTGTCTCATATATCGTTGGACACCTGAACCGTGCCGTAAGGAAAGGGATAAAGGAGGGAGTGAAAGAAGAAAGGAAGAGAGAGGTGCCGTAGTGGAGGGCTCCGGAATAATTTCGACCACCTGGGGATCTTTAACGTGTTATCCCCAGGTGGTCGAAATTATTCCGGAGCCCTCCACTACGGAACCTATTATCCTTTCTTCTTTCACTCCCTCCTTTATCCCTTCCCTTACGGCGCGGTTCCGGGTGTCCAACGATATATGAGACAGATACTGCACCATTTCCTTTCCCCAAAAATCAATTATTATTATTATTATCTTTAACGTGCACTGACATCGCACAGCACAAGGGCGCCTTAGCGTTTTTCCTCCATAAAAACGCAGCCGCCGCGGTCGGGTTCGAACCCGGGAACTCCGGATCAGTAGTCGAGCGCCCTAACCACTGAGCCACCGCGGCGGGGCCGTTGTTTCATGCAGAACACACTTTCATGACCAGCGCGTGCGATGCCGGCAGACGCTGTCACGCTTGACCGAAGGTTAAGGTCAAAGGTCAGGGTCGAAGTCGAGATAGTTGGTGTAACAGCCGCTGGTGTCGCTGCCCTAGCTGACGTCATGTGTAGAACCTGACTGCCACCAGTTATGCTCATGGTTTGATTTCCAGCTACATTCAAGGTCAAACTTGCGGCCCTGCTGGCGGCTCGAAAAGCTGGCGTAGTGCAAGCTTTTCACTGGAAAATATTTTTATTTCTTTTAATATATTCCAGCATAAACCACGATTTATAATTATCTGGCAATCAAAGTATTTGCATCTTCATTGATTTATTGCGAGAATACTGGTGAAGCCATAACCAGTTATAAATTAGCATAGTTGATTTAGAACTTACGATAGTGTTATCAGTTCCTTGTGCAGCATTCTGCCACTGAACTGCTTTCCTATCGCAGTGTAATCTATTCAGCGAAACTTGTAGATTGGCATGGATAAAAAGATAATAAATTCATCAACACAGTCCGTTCGAAAATTCAAGGCACTCATTTCAGGAATATTTTTTGTGCAGTATCTTGGCGTATTCCTCGCTCTGCTGCTTGAATGCGCATTCAAGCAACAATGCAATACCGACTTGCCTCGATCTTCTGTCCCCTTGCGTCTTCCCCGCTCTAGTATCACACTGGCTGCAGAAAGTAATGGGATTTCCTTTCCGAAAGACACAAAATGCACACAAATAAAGCAACGCTGCGCAAACGAGATGTGTATACCGTAGCGGTGCACCAACCATTGGTAATGCATCCATTGTTATTCTCTGTAGCATAGCCATTCTCGTCGCATCCAATTATTAACACGATACCAATTGGATTGGCGTGCACCTTCTTATAATGGCCATTGTATCTGTAAGAGACAGCATCTCGTACAAAAATCATGAGGAAACAAGCATGATCCCACTGGCGGCGTAAAGCAGGGCCTATTGTATGTGGTCCGTCCTATATGAGCAGTTCCCTTTTATTCATGCGTCCTCCGTAGAGCAGACCGAAGTGTCTGAGCAGAAACATGGATAGCATGAGGGGGCCTTAGGGAAGAAAGATGGAACAAGCTGAATGAGTCTGGTAGATGAGGGCGTGGTGTGTGCCTCCTCCATCCTCCTCTTTGTGCTTTTTTCCTACTCTGCACTTTGTTCGCTGTCATATTACACAGCTGGAGTTGCATGGTTTCGTATAAGAGCTAAACGTTAGGGGCCTTGCACGCTACAAAGTTCTCCTGTATTGTCCCCCCTTCTGCTTCATTGTTCTGATTGTTTCTTGTCCAAGACATCTCCCACAGAAGGCATCATGAAATCATAATTGTTTCGTGCACAGAGATTCCACAAAGGCTCATAGACACAAAAGGGGTGATGTGTCTACAAGCATTTATGCAATTGCGTGCCGACGTGTAGGGAGCGGCCCCATAGCCGCCTTACATATCACTGCATAGTGATTCGAAAAAGGACGAGGCCATGGCGTTACTGGAAGTAACTTTAGAAACTTCGCCTCATAGAATTGTCCTGAAGTTAGAGAATCGTCATAACGTCAAACAGTCTAAGGAACCCGTTACGAAAGAGAGAAACCGGAGTCCTCTAGTTCCCACGAGAAAATTTAAGGACATTTTTCTGACTACCACACTAAGCACTAAGTTCAGGAATGATTTTCAAAACGCATAATTTTGGCAAAGCAACGAACGCATGAAGTGAGCAGCAGTGTGACTCCTAACCCGGGTGGCAGACATGCAGTTTATTGGGTGATAGGTAATTTTGGTAAAATGGCAGGAGTCACTGGCTGCAGCGACCACAGGTTCTCCAGGTGCAAGCTTTTCTAAGGGATGAAGATAAATAGGCTTAGTCTAGAGTAAGTTTAGAAAGCCATTGTTACCAACTGTTGGAAAGAAGGAAGGAAGGAAGGAGAGAGAGAGAGAGAGAGAAAGAAAAGAGAGGGAAGGAAAGAAAAAGAAACTAAGGTATGTAGACAGAGTGAGAGAGTGGCGGCGGTGGTAAAAATGCTTGATTGATACTGTTAGGAAGCTTTAACGGGCGGAGTCCTTATTCTGGAACTCCTTTGGAGAACACTGCTGCCGCGGCTCTTGTGACGAGGTAGGTCCTTCTGGTCAGTACCGTCGGAGCTAGGTAGAGCTGCCTCCCATCTATCCTGCGTTGGCTTTTCTATGATGTTTAGGCACCTATTTTCCGGAGGGGCCTATACCATGTGATATAAGTCTGCCTTCTCCCCGTAGAACTTTCATTTTGAGTCGAACGACTCCGGCTCTATGGCGTGTAGTTTATCGTCATCACCATTAGCCAGACTACATCGAATACAAGGCAAAGGCGTCTCCAATATCTCTCGAAATAACCCTGTCCTGTACCAGCTTCGGCTATTCTACTACACAAACTTCTTAATCTCATCCGCCCACCTAACACCTGCCGCCCCTTGCTATGCTTGCCTTCTCTTGGAATCCACTTCTTTTGGAATCCATCGGTTATCATGCCCTAGCATTACATGCCCTGTCCATTCCCATTTCTTCCTCTTAATTTCGACTTGGTTGTCATAACCAGCGTTTGTCCTCTCAACCACTCTGGCCTCTTCCTGTCTCTCTAAAGTGTTGCTTATATAGAGTATTAAAAGTGTTTGTATGAATTTTATGAAGTGAGATCTATTCGACTGTATATAGCGTTTCGTGCGTATACGTTGTGGGACAGCCTGATGTACTGTAGTATGTCTGTCATGATTGGCAGGGGGGGGGGGGGGGTAGAAGATTCCACAGTATCGCTATGGGGTGCCCGGAGGAGAAATGCTGGGGCTGGGCCTGTTCTTTCTCGTTCCCTTTGATGCTCTTGTGGCCCAGTACCAATACTAAATGTTTGTGTTCTGTTTTGTAGCCGCTGTGGTGGCTCTTAAGGATACTAGCCGCGAGCGGCGTTATCCGGCCTTCAATGAAGTTACGATATGCGGTTTCTGAGTGTGTTATGATGTATTGTAAGCAGGGTAAGTTGCTCCTCCGCTGCTGTCGCACCCTGACTGACGAATGTTACTGTATCTTCGCTTTATAACGTGATTACGCATTGCAAAGAACTGGTGTGAAACTTGGTTAATATCACATAACATTAAAAAAAACTTCAATCATCTCTTTCCATCGTCGCTACTCTTTTGTAACTTCCTAAGTATTTTCTCCGTAACTTAGTAATATCACCTGTGTCGTCATACAAATATCTTGGGGTTATTTTTACACACAAACTTTCGTGGTCCTCTCACATTACACGAATTACTATGTTAACCGCACCCTGGACTTTCTGCACAGAAACATGATATTCGCCTCCCCTTCTGTAAAGATTCTTGATTATAAATCTCTTGTTAGACACAAACTGGAATATGCATGCCCAGTTTGGAGCCCTCATCAGATGCACCTTTCTAACAACCTCGAATCAGTCCAGAACCGCGCGGCTCGTTTTTTTCTGCAATGACCATTCATATTACACCAGTGCCACATCGCTCAAACTTAATGCAGGTCTTCCGAACCTTGAAACCTGGCGCAAACTTAGCAGGCTTAGTCTCTATCATATGTTTTATCATTTTTCACTTGATTGCACTATCATTTCCCTTGCACGTCGCCACTCTTCACATAAAAACCACTCAAAATCTGTATACCCTGCGAATGCGGGTCTGTCTGTCTGTCTGTTACTGCCAGGAAAAAAGAAAGGAAAGTGCACAGGCCTGCTCACTGGCTCAAGCCGAGCCACAATCGCTACCACGTGCAGATAGAAGGAGAGTTGAAAGAGGAGATAGAAAGACAGGATAGCAAAGACGCGCTAAAGACAAGGCCTATCCCGGAGGTAGTGCAATACCGGGCCAACCGGTGGCGGGAGTGAAGCATCCTTCAAACTCTCCGCCACATTTCCAAATATAAGTCCAACTTGGACCCGTAACAGATACTTTACGGGTCCGGCACTTCGTTGCATCTTTGTTCTTTCTTCTTACAAACAGCGAAGGACTGGAATGATCTCCACGAAGAAGCCGTGCGCCACTCCATTGCTGCCAATTTTAGGACTGGCATTGAGCACGTCATCAATCACTAAAGATACCCACCCCTCATGTAAAACCTTTACCGAGGGGCGTTTGAGGAATACTAAATAAAAATGAATAAATCTACAACCTGATTTTGGTACAATAAGGCGATCGCCGCTATGCCTCGCGCAGGTCCCGCAGCATTAAAGTAAATGTTTCGTCCACTCCATAGTGCTTCTCTATGGCTTTAGCTCCAGTTTGTCTTCTCTCCTTGTGAATCTTGGGATGCTTGTTTCCTTAGCATCGAAGTGGTCTTGAATTGTCCCATCCACGGCGCTCGCATGCCTTCTCTGGTGTCGAGTAGGAGGGGGCACCTTTGTCGACCACCTGTCGCAGCAGGCTGTCGGTTGTGCTTGTCAGAGTCCCAAGGCCTTCTTGCATGCCATCCTGATTATGGCGGCCAGATTCTTACTGTCTCGTCTTCTGAGTTTTAATTATGGCATAACAGATACTACTTCACTCATAACGACGGCTTGCAGTAGGGGAAGGGTGTGGTCTTACACCACGGCCGTCTTTTTGCCATGATTCTCGCTAGCATCCTGTTGTCTTGTTCGCATCTGGATCGTATTTTCTTTATTTTTGTAGAGTTGATCTCCTTTGTTGTTCATGCACACGCCCGAGACCCTGTGAGTGCCGTCCACTTGCACGTTGACCGTCTCTTCACTGCCCTCCTACGGAATACGACCAGCTCTGATTTTTTCGGAGGAACACGACAGCCCGCATTTAAAGACGTACTTCTGAACCACAGTAACGACTTTCTGCAGCCTGTCCTTCATTACTCCGATGCTGCCCTTTGTGGTCTAGATAGGTATGTCGTCCGCATACAGGCCGTGTCGTATGCCCTGTATTTGGTCAAGCAGAGATGGTAGCCGGAAAAGTGCTACGTTGACTGGCAGAGCAGATAGTACCGCTCCTGAGGCATGCCTCTAGTTCCAATCTAGATCTTGATTTTTGCGTACCTGTGTTGAAGTTAACGATCCTGCCCTGTGAGGAAATTCGGGGCGTACGAATGCATTCTCTGCCCGCAGCTGATGTTTTGCGTGTTCTCAAGGATTATGGAGTGTTGTACGTTGTTGGAACTCTCCCTTCAAGTCAAGTATCAGAATGGGCTCTTGTGTATTTTTTAGGTGGATCTAATCTACGACTTCGTGCTTGAATTCTAAGTGTACTTCCTAGGTTGACAGGTCTGCTCAGAACCTAAATATGGTGCACAGGAGGAGGTTGTTGTCTTATATGTAGTTGGGAAAGACGCTTGTGAACTGCCTTCTCCATAGGTTTGCTCACGCATGACGTAAGGGATACTGGACGCAGGTTCTTTATATTGATCTTTTTGTCTGCGTTAGGAATGAAGCGTACGTTGGCCGATTTGCACGTCTGTGGGATGGAGCCGGTACGTCACCATTCGTTGGTGTACTCCGCAAGTTGTTGTATGACTTTCGCACAGAGGTTAGCCATCAGTCCCACCGTGTCGTGGTCTTCCCCGGGGGCTGTGCGACGCCGCATTTCCATCAGCGCCGCAATGATATCGTCGTGGGTGAAGTCCCTGTCTAGGCTGGGATTTGGTCTTCCATTTAGTTTGTGTTTCCCAGCTTCAAGTATCGTTTAGTGCACATGTAGCAATCGCCCGTGCCTTCGTTGCCACGTAGGGCCTTGAATAGGTTTTTGCGTTGTTCTCGCTTACCTTCAGGTTGGTTGATAAGGAACCTGATTAGGTTCCATGCGACCTTAACATCCAGTTTGCCTTTTAACGATTCGCATCTCACTAGCCAGTTCGTCTTGGCTACTTCCCAAGCGTGCTTTTCTGTCTTGGTTGTGAATTTTGAAACTCTAAGTTTATGGTTGCATCAGCCTTTCCATCTATTAATGAGACTACACCTGGCTTCCCAGAGGTAAAGTAGGCGATTGTTTATCAATGGATGGTCATCCGTGGTTTCTAACGTCCTCATGAGCTGGTTTTAACTTTTATAATTGAGTATGCTCATTCATCGAAGTTAACGATTTGGCAGATGCCATCATTTTCACACCCTCTCGAAACTTTTACCAGTTTTTATCCTGTTTTGTACTCTCGGTTAATAAAGGAAGAAAAAACAAGCTAGGATACTAGCAATGAAGTTCAAATGAGCGAGCTGACAAGATAGTTGGTCCTGCATTGAAGAAATACAGCGCAGAAATACAGTACAGTACATTACGCACTGTACTGGCCATGGACATTGAAAAGGAGTACGATAATATCAGTCATGCTGCCATCCTGGAATCCCCCCCCCCCCCCCCCCGTTGCGTGTGACGTTGCGCAATTTTGTTAAATCTTTCCTTAAAGGCCGACACTTTGCCATACGCCTCAGTGGTGAGGCCGTCGGATCATTTGTGCCTTTTCGCGGCGTTCCCCAGGGATCGGTGTTATCGCCATCATTATTTAATATTGTTTTTATCCCCCTTGCTTGGCGCTTACAAGATGTCTCTGAGGTTAAGTTCTTATTGTATGCTGATGACATAACGGTGTGGTGCACTCACAACGACCTGATGACTCAAGCAGCAGGCCTACAATCAGCCATAGATATTACGTCGACTTTTGCTTCTTCAATTGGTCTGCAGCTTTCAGTGAGCAAAACCACGTTCGTGTCAGCCGCTAACCGCTGGGGGCGCCGTAAACTCGCTGCAACACCAATTCGTCTCCATCTATCCGGAGCTCCATTTCAAGAAAGTTCGACCGTAAAACTCTTGGGCTTGACAGTACACCAGTCAGGAACAGGTACTGCTTGGCTTTCTCGGGCTAAAAAGCAAGCAATTCAGGCGTTTGGTCTGATTAGACGCATAGCTCCTAAAACAGGCGGAGCCCGCTCTCATGTTGCACGACAGTTGGTGCGGGCGGTTGTGCAACCGCGCATCGTTTACCAAGCCCAATTCCAGCATTTGACGAGGGCTCAATGGGATCGCCTAGAAGCTGTTAATCGAGAGGCAATGAGGGTCATCACTTGCCTTCCCCGCATTACCCCGATCGTGGCACTAGAAGAACATGCGCAGCTGAATACACCAGATGAGCTGGTGCAGCAACGACGCGATGCTCACCGCCCAAAGACAAACCTTACACACACAATGTGTGCACTCAGGGCATATGCTTCATCGCACTTCATTCTACAGCCGCCCCCGCCAGTTCTTCCTCCCTGGCGTTTTGTGCAGCTAAGCGACAACAAACCAACTGATCTACGTCGGCCATCATCTACCTGCGCGGCATCGTCGTTTCGCGACCGAATTACAGAGCAAGACGCCAATCTGCCGCATGGCTCCATCGTTATGTACGTTGACGCAAGCATCCAGGCCTGCGAAACAACAACGGCAGTTTACGGTCCTTGCAAGCCTGCCCTGAACAAAACGTCAAGGTTTCGCCTCTCAGAACCTCCTTCCTCTTTCAGTGCGGGGATGCTTGCGGTTCAAGAGGCACTTTGCTCTGTCGCCGCCGTTCCCATGCTACCTACGGCCCGCATTGTCATTCGCACCGACGCCCTTCACGTCACACGCCTACTACGACGAGTCAGTCGCACCCCAGAAATCTGCCAAGACATCCATCGACTAGTGGCACGCATCCCGCAGCAAATCCGTATTGAGTGGGTCCCGCGTGACCACCTGAGCGCACAAATCCGTGCAGATTCTGCGATCCGCCTTTCGACCCGAACCTCGTCTTTGCCTCGAGTCCTCAATCTGGATGACACCACCCTCCTTTTAAGAAGAAAGGAACTCCTCCGGCGCCGCACACGTGCTCTATCCCTCCGTGTGCCGTAACTCTCCTCCGTGGTCTTACCCGTGCAGAGAAGGTTGCCCTAACTCCAGCTGTGACACGCAAGTGGCCGCATTTCACAGATTTATATCCCCGCCCCGGGTGTCCAGTCTGCAAGAACAGAGCTGTGAGGCGGATATCCACCACCTGTTGTGGGACTGCCCGGCGCTGAAGCCGACGAGAATTCGGCACCTAGCAGCAGTGGGACTGTCACCGGACCATCCGGATTCCCATATTGCCTGAACACAGGGTACATATCATCGTTCACTTCTTGATTTCATCAGATCAGCCCGCCTTTTTTCATTTATATAAGCTTCTTACTCATCTCTGATTTCATAGTTTTTATGCCCTGAGGCAATAAACATCGCTTCAAAAAAAAAAAAAACAGCGCAGGCACAACGACAAAAGGCACGTTGTGCATTGCGCTGTATTTTCCTCATGCAATAAAGATGACGAGTCATTACTCGCTTTACCAATTATAGCGCACTCATCTAACACAACGGAGCAACGCCAACACAAAAGGCAAAAATAAGGCGCAAGGAACGCTCGCAACGACATCATGGGTATTGGTCCCTAAATAATAGGGCTAAGAATTCCTCCTCAGGGATCACTTCGGATATCACTCCAGGGGGAACGAGTCGTAGAACCCTGATACGTACGCACTCATTACCCAGGGCACCACGGAATTAATGCGGAAGAGGAGAGAGAGAGAGAGAAACAACTTTATTGATTCGAGCTCGACGTCTGCTTAGACGCCGTCGATGGGAGTGGTTCCCTCTTCACGGGACCGATATGCTTCCCTAGCCGCCTGGCCCCTGGAGATCAGGACGAGCTGGTCTTCCACGGCGGGGCTGGTTAGCAAGGTCTCCCATCGCTCGGTAAGGGAGGGTGAGGGATGGGGTGGGGTAGTGGGGCAGGTAAGAGGTGGGTGGATTTCCTTGTTGAAGTTGCATACTCCATTGACATGTTGGAGCGTGCCTAACTGCGCCTTGCGGAAATCACATTCCTTCTCGTACCTTTCCGGGTACATCTTGTTTTGAAGGTAAGGGTGCGGGAAGGATCCTGCCTGTATCTGCCTGTAGATCGCTTGCTGTTCTCTGGTAAGCGATTTGTGAGGATCGGGGTAACGTCGCCTCTCCGTTTTGTTGCGGAAGAGGGAATCAAGATCACAACCAATTAGCCGCCATCAAGATTGCTCCAAGGACTTCTTCTTGTTCGCCTTTGGTAATTGCTCCGGCCTGCATTTCTTTGTTCATTTGTTTGGTGATACGCTATGAATGTATTTAGGTTATTCGCAATGACTAGGAGCCATTGGTTTTCTTGCGCGCAAATCATTTCACGAAACGTTGGCACTTTTTCCCTTTTGATTCTCCGCTCTGTTGTCTACTTTCCTTTTTAAATCCAGAATATTTCCTAGGAGTCTGCAGCCTTTACCCCTGCTATATTCTGTGTATTCCTTACAAATGTTATTGCTCCTTACGTCCTATATGTCCTCATGTTTATTACCTATTCTGACGGAGTCGAGCCATCACCGCTTCGTCTTTTTCGGTTGGCTGCTCTCTCATTAGAACCTTGGCCGCACAGGTCTAAATTCGGGGACGACGACCTTGGTGTCGCTTGCGTAGTATAAAACTTTCCGGAAAGCCTCAAAGCACGAAGACAAACAAAGGTGACAGAAAGCGAGAAAATTTAGCCCCTGTTAATGTTTTTGTTGCTGGAACGAGCCCCGCGACATTAAGCGCAATTAAAGAAAACGTTTATATTAGATGCTAGTGCCAGCTGACAGTGAAAACTTCCCGCCGCCGCAAACAATAGAGAGCAGAGGAGTGCACACTGAATTAGAGCGGTACGCATTCATGTCTCAAAATCACGTATCTCTTCAACCCATTGGGGGAATTCTTCACGACCACTGAATGCAACAAGACTCTCAAGTGAAATTAAAGTATTAGTGGTTATTGAGCTTTAGTGTGCTAGGCAAGCTTGCGAAATCAATTACGCTTTGCTGAACTCGATGCCTCACGCGAAAATCAGTGGCAGGCTGGAGCGAAATCGAAGTATATATTTTATCGGTTTATCTATATATATTAATTCGTGCGGAAAAGCACGACGAATTCGAGATGACCTGCCTACCAGCCTCACAACGCATCTACAGCGTTCGCCAGCAATTTTATTAATTTTGTAGATGCAAGGGCAACAAACAGATCTCCAAGTGTATTTTGTGCATTGCTATGGTTGCTCCGAGAACAAGACTTGGTGGTTGTATCAAAAGGGCTGCAACAAAATGGCGTGATATATGTGACTAATTGCACTGCGAGAAAAAGCAATTGAGAATTTTAAGCGATGTTTTATTAGGAGTGCAAATGTTTGGTAGTTTGTATAGAATACCCCGTAACGTCTTCAGTCGCTAGTCATTCGGTGTCGGGCAACAGCCAGCTGTCCATATTTCCGCCGTTTTATATATTCGAAAAGAAATTTCGGTGTCTTGGAGCTAATCGGCAAGATATATCGTTGTGTACTTTCTGTTCCCGTGTTTTCTCTGGTTGGAACAGTTCGCGAGTGCAACAATACGTTTCCGCGCAGTGTTTAGGTCAAATGGCCAGGCTGCTAGGGTTCACGTCGACACACCTCGCCAGAGAATCATGGAATAGTTTAGGTTACCACGTGATTTCTTCGTCAGTTGAGCTGTATTTATTTTTGAAAGAATAAGCACCGCACCTGTGTTCTGTTGCTCCGGTATTTCACATGAGCTTGTTACATACGGGCAGTATTTAAATCGAAACAAATAGCAGACGTGTCTATCACAATTCTGCTTGACATTACAACAGCCTTAATGTATTCTTGAACTACGGAAATGAAAAAAAAATATATGGAGTATATATATATATATAGACATCAGGGCAGATGCAGGGCAGAGTTTGCTGCATTTGGCATTGAATGACGCAACACAAGATATATACCGGGTGTCCTAGCTAACTTCGAGCCAAGGGTTAAAAAGTAAATTATTAGAGGCAAGGCGAGCGAAATCACTTGCATATTGGTGACAGCCATCTTGCGCACCAGGGTTTTTTATATATATATATATATATATATATATATATATATATATATATATATATATATATATATATATATATATAAATATATAATTATAGAAAGATAATTGTATTTGAGGGTTGCTAGAGGCAAAATGCAAAGTTGAACACGCTCCATTTCAGCCATTTAGCGCATAGATATATATTGAGTCGACGTTTAGGACAGAGCCTGCTCCTTTCTAAGACTGCGGTTACGAGGGGTCTTCTTCCTCTTCTTAAGGAGTTGGCACTGGCGCAGCAGCGGCAGACCGATATGTTGGCGGCGGCAACTCGCACCGTCATGTGTGCCACTGGCTGACGTAGATGATAAACCACCGCCAACATATCGGCCTGCCGCTCGTGCGGGGCCGTCGAGTCAAGGCTGCAAGTGATTTCGTTTGCTCAAACCACGCATGAGAGCAGCACGATCGTGGCGCGCAAGTGCGTTAGTCACGTGGTTTATTTTGTATTTCGCGGGCTTTCTTTGGAGCTGGGGAAAGAAGACGCACGTGAGGATTTCCTTATCGTAAATGATGGTACGGGGTTTCTGAAGATGCTCGACAACTCTTCAAATGCAAGTTGTTGTCTAAAGTCAATACTTGTTCATTTAGATAATTAAACTTTATCAACAGCGAAACAAAAAATTGTCTGTGTTGCGCAAGATGGCTGTAACCTATATGCAACTGGTTTCACTCGCCTGCCTCTAATAATTTACTTTTTAACGCTTGGCACAAGTTAGCTGGGAGACCGGGTATATATTGGTGTTGCGTCATTCGATGCCAAACGCAGCAAACTCTGCCCTGCATCTACCCTGATGTCTTTCCAAAAGTTTGCTGCCATTTATTCTAATCTCGAGAGTAAGTTCCCTGATTTTCGGTAAAAACAATTTTCCGCTCAAGCACAATGCTTTCAATTTTTCAGACGAGTGCAAAACTAGGTCTCTTTAAAAATCCAGCTCTGTTAGCTCTGTGCTAAAATTTTTTCCTAAAATGTATAGGCGTTGCACTTTATTATCACCCAGGAATAAACTGCCAGCAAAAAATGTTTTGTAGATTAATTATTTTTAGTCTAGCTTGAAAACAAACACGTGTTGAATTTTTTTAGAACACGTACTTAACAGTCGTGAGCGATATAAACACCATCCTCTCTGTGGGGAACGTTCTACTTGTTCAAACATGTTTGAACTCGAAGAGAACAGAGTGAGGAATTGAAAAATATTCCGAATTTTGCAAAAAGGCGAGATTTGCAGCGTAATCAGGCGCAAATTTTTGTCAAATGTTCGAAGTAAAAATGGATTATGTGGCTCATTATATGGCCAAAATATATTTAATCCCGCTGAACAATTTTTAACAGAGTTGTTTCTTTTGCGCAAAAAAAAACAATTTCAAGTTGAACACCATCACTGCTGGTGATTGTTGCCTCGTATAATGTCACTGCACTATGTGGCATGCTTTCGTCACTTCCAAGAGGCACACGTCTGCTATATTTTGTTCTGGTTTCCTAGTGGGCTGTCAGAGCTAAAGATTCAAGTTGTTTTCCTTCATGATGAATTTATGATTTGAATTCAATATTAGTAACACGCCCTCAGTCTTGTCCGGCAGGGTTGAGTAATCATGTTTAAAGGATCGCAAATCATACTGCACAATCTGATTTTGGAACTGATTGGTTTTCTTTATTTTGAGCGTTATGACTAAATGGACTAGTGGGGCACGAATGCCATGAGTGACTCATGGTTGAGTTCCAAAACAACATCTCCCAAACATCCTTACTGGTCGCTTTGAACTTTGGCCAACTTGCGCTAAAGGACACTCATTTCGTTCGGATGCGCGGTTGATTGCCGTCGGTTCATTCTACTTGCCTGCCAGAGTGCTCGTTTCAGGCGATGTTCCGAGTTCGCGGGATTGAGTGCGCAGCCTACGCGCAATCAAAATTCAATTAATTTCCGGCACTCAGCACCAGCTCCGCTCTGATTTAACGCACTTCGGAGTGGAATTCCCGCTGTGTGCTAGGGAAAGATGTAGTGTCGGGAGCAGGAATGCATTAATACCAAAGCACGGTAAAAATAAAAACCGGAAGAAGCGAACACAGCGGATCTAGCACTGTGAGCACAGAAGTCAGAGAGGCAACGGTCTAAATGTCGTCACAACTGTTGCTATAATATTTTTATTTTTGATTGAAACGTTCAACGCTTGCAAAAGTTTGAGAAGTGGCACCACTGGCATAGCTGTAGCATTCACATACATGCATTTGACACATACTCAGACGTTATTTACAGTCTTGGTCAAAAGTCTTAAGCCCACAGCGTTCACCTGCAGTGAAATGAATATGCCTAGAATACTCCGTGCATCAGATCATTCAAATCGCAAGTCAAACAGGAAGCTTCTCTACCGCAAGAAGAAACCTTCTGCTAGCATTTCAAGGTCGTTTGGTCTTTAATAGTGCCGTAGTGTCTCTGTTATGCGACTGAACCGAAACGCTTCTGGCCTTAAGAATTTTGACCGAGACTGCACATTGGATAGTTGTGATTCGTTTCTTGTGAGTGTCGTTGAAATGCTACTGAAGCTGCCCACATTACTTTTCCAGCAATACCTTGCCCAGTCTCCTACACAGCAGGAGTAAGCATCGACCACTTGCCCCAGCATTGCTTTCTCTTTCAAAAGGAAAATATTGCTTGTTCACTCAAATATAAAAGGGCAAATGAACTTTTTTCGAAGATTCTTCAAATGTTGATATATAACTTCCCAGACCACATTTCGTTTATTGCATTCAACCAGTTACTAACTTTTCTGAAAAATACCGTGAACGATGAAGAGTCTTAAACTAGATGTGCGTTATTGATTTTTGCTGTCTTATTGAAACAACGCATACACCCTCATTGCTTTGCTTAACCAGGAACTAAGACATCAAAGAACTCCACAGATGTGAAAGTGGTTAAGCGCGAAAACACGGTGTGCCCGTAAGTACATTTCCAATGGTACAATGCACGAACAAACGAAGTTTGCTGAAAAAAGTATTGTTTGTTTGCGGTTATGCCCAGCTTTCGGCAGGATTGTGTTTTAAAAAGTTTTCTCAGGCATCCAGTCCACTCAACAAAGAAGTTTTGCTCTGAGTTTGTGAACCAAATTTATTCAGCAGGTGAATTATAAAATAGAATTCTACTTTGGACTTCTTCCTCCTTGAAATTCTTGGTTAACCAGTAAGACGTATCAAACACTAAGACGGAAGAACGACACTCTGGACGCTGCAGATCAGCTACCCTTTACTTTTACGAGCTATAATTTCCTTTGCGAAATGTCTGCAGAGATTTCTCTTTAGTTAAGGATTCTGGAACCTGAGAGAGAAAATGTATTTCCGGCTCGATATCGAATGTCTATGATAAGATCTTTCATTGCTATTTTCTCACTGTTTGATATTTAAGAAAAGGGAAGTACGATATAAGTTCTTCTGCCCAAGACGACTTGCCACTCCGTGTAATTAAATTTCCGAAATAGGCACCAACTTGAACAGAAAAGAAAAATTAACGTAAGGTACGAATTGATCTTGTGGAACATACACACATTGGCCATTCCAGGTGTGATGCTTTTAGGCTAAAGACAAATCTGTCTTTAGTTGGTGCTACTAATTTATTCACCGCCTCCGGTTCTGTAAATTTGAAAAGTAATGTAGGAAGCTAAAGCGAGACTTCCCGGAGTGAAAAGCGCTCGGCAATGAGCTGAAACCAGTGTTAAAAAAATGTGTGAATAATTTTGAAGGTTGCGAATATAAATCATCTAATAAATGTCACATCAATTTAATCAGCTGCCTTGTTCGCAGGAGTGCTCACGGTGCAGCCAATTTTTCCGCCTAACCTGCATTTGTAGTTTCGCGGTTATGACAAACCTATAGAAGCTGTTTCTAGTTGCTCACTTCAGCAAGTGTCTTCATACTCTTCCACATCCTAGTTTATTGAAGAATACGTTGTCTATCTCATCAGGCTTTAGACAATCTATGAGCTTCATTTGCTTTTACACACCGCAGCTCACTCTACAGATCGAAATGAGTTTAATCTTTTTGCTCTCTTCTTTTTCGACATTTCAATCTCCTTTGAGGCGTGTAACTCTTCAAGTAAGGTATTGCTTGATAACCTCCCTACTTACATATGAAACAGATTCGTCATTGAAGTAAAGAGTTTTGTTTCTTGGAAGAAAGGAGAGTTATTGTAAGTGCCTTTTACTCAACTCGCACTTTTATTTTTTTAATGTTCTCTACCTTATACCATAACTAGGAGCTGGCTGCTATGGATATGTTGATATGAAAAAGAAAGAATGAATAAATCAATATTTCAGAATCACCACTTCTGGTGATATGGGTCCGAGCAGATCCGAATGCAAAGCTCTAACCTGCCGTATGCCCCTAGATGGACTTTGCAAAGAAGCACAGGGGCTCTCTGCGATAGGGTAACCCGCCATACAGGCTTCTTCAACGGCACTCAGTACTATAATACTGTGGTTTTTGAATGGTGTAGTTACATTATGTCTGCGTTGCTTCAACGGTAAATTTTGCGCGTGTTTTTTGATGTTCACTGCGGGAATTTTTTTAGATTGCTTTCCGTTATTATACTCCTGAATAACTTAAACATTAATGAATATTTACTGTGTTGAAGGTGCCGCAGGTACTAACTGAGTTTTCTCGCCGAAGGGACGTCGATTTTCATGCACCACCAACCTATCGCATTAAACATGTAAAATGTTGTGCAGCTTAAGGGAGCCTTGCGACGTTTTGTTAACCTCTCCAGCCAGATATGGTGCTTGGCCAATAACTTTCCCCCTTGGCAGACTCGCTCCCATAACGGCATCGCAAGTCTCGAAAAGCTGTTAGGCGGAAGAGTATCGCCGGCCTAATACTCTTCCAAGCATGCCGGGAGTAGCAATTCGTTTTCGAAAAATGATTATCTCTCTTCTCTCCGACGCCCATCTACTTTGTAAAGAAATGAAGAAATATACTTAAAACGAGTAACCGTTAGAGTTCGTTCCTCTTATCCTCCAGCCATCACTCTTCAAAAATATTTTCAGGTTATTAGCATGTAAATCATGTTTGGGATTCAGCCTGGAGCAATTCTACGGTGCATCTATTCTTAATTCTTGTTCGTTCCCTTATCAATTCATTTCAAACTTTTTCTTTCCTTGTCCTGCTTCCTCCTCCCATCTCTGCGTTCACGTCTTTCTACGCATGTGTCTTGTTAGCGTAAGGATTTCGGGGGAATTCACTCTCTCGAGAGAGATTACGCATTGCGCCTCCAGGGTATCTATATTCCACGTGAGTTTTTCTCCTGTTTGTTCTTGTTGCTCTTAATTTTATTCTTTTCCGGCTAGTGCAAGTACGGAGCGTTGTGTTCGAGGGAGTCCTCTCCGCCTATCTCGTCTACCACTCGCGGAATAACTCATCGGTAATCTTGTTTCGGTGGCATCTGTGCGGCTACTGATATGGAGTTCCCGGGTTCGAACCCGACCGCGGCGGCAGCGTTTTGATGGAGGTGAAACGCAAAGGCGCCCGTGTGATGTGCGATGTCAGTGCACGTTAAATATCTCTAGGTGGTCGAAGTTATTCTGGAGCCCTCCACTACGGCACCTCTCTCTCCCCTTATTATCTCACTCTCTCCTTTCTTCCTTCCTTTTTGGCGCGGTTCAGGTGTCCGCCGGTGTGTGAGACAGGTACCGCGCCATTTCCTTTCCCCCAAATCCAATTTTCATTTCATCATTGTGTCTTGGCTGGAATAACAGGCACGTGTCGGCTGTTTTCCTTCCGGTGTAGAGGTCGAGGAGCCGGGAAGCAAGAAAAAAGCGACCCGAAAATGCATGCATGGGCGAGATAAGGGTTCTCAAAGTGGTCTCTTGGGCTAGTTCGATCAGCAATACGAATTTTGAAACGAAGACAAAGGAAAAAAAACTGGACAGTTGAAGCACTTGTCTTCTGTCTGCAGTTGTGTCGTTGCCTGTCTTCATCTGGGCTTTCAAAACTCGGAGGGCGAGATAAGGTCGGCGCCGATGCTACGGGATTGGTGAGTTTGCATGCAACAGCGAAAAGATAACATGACCGCGCCCCCCTTTCGCCTCCTTGTGCCCTCATCAAGTGGGGGTAGAAAAATAAACCGCATTGCACCAAAACAACGTCAAAGTCTTGTTATTCAGTAGCGTTGCGCTCGATAAGCCCTAAACGGTAAGAAAGTTGTGCTTGGTTTCTTTGAAAATACGTACATGTTCTCTATTTCGTTTCCTAGAAGCAGAAAGAGGATATAAAAGTATAAAGCTGCTTCGAAGAGGGTGGACAATATTCCTTGGGTTTCCCACTACTAAGAAGACTCAGGTAGTTCGCAAAAACAGGAGTCTAAGAAGAAGATTATTAACAACTAAAAAATACATATTTACAGTTTGTTTGTGGGGCGGCCTTTCAATTTTCGAGACCTTTCCCTATTCTCCTTGACGACAATGGGGCATGTTAATTCCCCTCATTGGAGATTGGACAGCATTTTCTTCTGATTCTCGACATATATGGCCTGGACAAGTCAGCATAATTCTATATTTTGACAGCTTTAACTCACCGATCTCGTTTGTTTGTTATGCAGCGTCACATTTATTGATAATCCTTACATAAAGGTGAGGAGGGATCGCTGGTATGCAGCTTATTTCTATTGGACGTTATACGCTGGTGTGCCTTTAGGAATAAACTTGAAGGTGTCGCGGATTAAAGTGTCACTCAAGAAAAGTATGAGTTTGTGCTCTCAGGTAACCTCATAGCCAAGCCTGTCGTGGCTGTGATTATGCATGCTCGGCAAAACTAGCCGCCAATATTGCTTAGCAGTATGAATTTCCTGGGAACAAAATGAACTTTTCTTCAACGACAGTGTGTATGTGAAAGCTCTCTATCTTGGATTCACAGCCGTGTGGGGTACGCTTGAGTAGATGGGCGTACGAAATCACTGGCTTGTGTCAGATCTACAGCCAGTCAGCGATCGTGTTTGTCGTTCCGTTCCTCTACGTTTTTGGAGGTGCTGCCTCACATATCTGTTCAGTTTTTAATCCAACTTACATTAAAAGAAAAAGGTGGTCACAGAAAAACCCTTACATCACGTCGAAAGCAGCCAGCACAAACTGAACAAATTAACTCGATTTAATACTGACGCCAGGCATTTCGTGTTGTCCTCTACTATTAATAATTCGTCATCACTGAAAATCGCTCATACATCAAAGGAAATCTCAAAGCATGAAATACCCAATGGCGCGATGTAGCGAACGAACCCTCATAAGCAACCGAATAATAATAATAATATTAATAATAATAATAATAATTGGTTTTTTGGGGAAGAAAATGGCGCAGTATCTTTCTCATATATCGTTTGGCACCTGCACCGCGCCGTAAGGGAAGGGATAAACGAGGGAGTGAAAGAAGAAAGGAAGAAAGAGGTGCCGTAGTGGAGGGCTCCGGAATAATTTCGACCACCTGGGGATCTTTAACGTGCACTGACATCGCACAGCCCACGGGCGCCTTAGCGTTCTTCCTCCATAAAAACGCAGCCGCCGCGGTCGGGTCCGAACCCGGGAACTCCGGATCAGTAGTCGAGCGCCGTAACCACAACCGAATCCAAGAAACAAAAGTGGGGACGTCTCTATTTTTAGTTTTAGAATTTGTTTTGTTCGTCAATGGGAGATTCTTCTTCCCAATTAGACAAGCCAGTGTCGAATGTTTTAATTTGAGAATAATAGCGTAATTAATTTATCGGTTAGAGACAATTGATTAGAAAGTAGGAGAAAAAGAACAACATGCCACCTGTGGGATCCGAACCCACGACCTCGAAATTTCGCGTCCGGTGCTCTATCAACTTAGCTAACACGGACAATTGAGCCAGTTGCTACATCTTTGAAAACTTTCGAAAGCGCCTGCGACAGGGGACACCAAGAGAAAGACACGAAGGACAAGCGCTAGTCCTTCGTGTCTTTCTCTTGGTGTCCCCTGTCGCAGGCGCTTTCGAAAGTTTTCATCAACTGAGCTACGCGACGGCTGTCCAATCTTCTGCTTTAGAGTGTATTGATACTGCGTGTAACGTAACGTTCGGAGTTTTCACCTGCGCCACCGTCGTTCAAAGGATCGGACCCCACGGTATACGCGGCAGCCTGTTCTCCAGACACCATTCCTTCTCTTTCCCTCCTTCACCCTCTCCTCACCCTCATGTTATTTCACGTTTTCTTCGAGTCCTGTCTAACGTGAGGTCCGTTGAGGCTCGCGCTTTCATTAGCCACGTGATAAATATCCGCCGGCGGAGGATACACATGGTTGCTCCCAAACCATCTGACACGCAGGCGTTGATACGGAGCCGCCGTGCGGGCAGAGGTTGCGTAAGCACCGTGAACATTTATCGGCAAATATCCAAGGGGTCTTTTTCGTTGCACGTAATGCTGGCCTCATAGCTTAATGCGGGACTTTGTTATAATGGAGTTAACAGCCTGCACTGAACTGTTCCGAAAACGAGTCTGCAAGTTTTTGATACGCCAGAAGTGTAGCTGTGGATCACAGGTCTAAGCTTTTTTTTTTGATACTGATGCGTTGACAAGCAAGCCGAGTATTTCGTAATGCAATAAGGGCAGCACCCTGCATGTACAGGTGCCGTCAAAAGTACATGAAAGGCAACATTCGCGAAAAACATTTGATTTCATTGCTATCATTTCATGCATGCAAGAGTAGATACATGCAGCCTAAACGTGAGTGTGCAAGTCACACAGTGCACGAAGAAATCTCGACAATTATCGTTTAGATTAAAGGAAATTAATTTTTGATCGGCGGATGTACAGCTCCCTCCGATGTGAAGGGCCTGATGCGATCCACATTGAAGCAATGATTCCTCCACAAGCAGGGTTAAAAATCACTTGGTTTTATTCAGGATAATTTTAACGCGAGATCGTTAGTCGCCTCATGTTGGAAAAACAGTCGGGCGTTGGCGGCTGCCAAATTTGTCACGTGACCTTGTGTCGCCATCTCAACACGCCCACCGCGCCAAGTGGAGGCCTGCCCATAGGATTGTGAGCACACTGCCCACCTTGACAGGTGGCAGATAAATGAATGATTGGTTGCCAGGGATTTCTCGTGAAGAACAGCCTAGGTCTCACAAACCTCACTGGTCGCTATACTTGAAACAGCCACCTGCCATGGCATCGGCAAACAGACTAACCACTGCACTGCGCCAGGAGCGGAATAAGGACTCCCAGAGGTCTACGAACATAGAGAACGACCAATTAGGCATATATGGGAATTAACTCTTTAACGCTATGGCGCCATACCTTAAAGGTGGAGCTTAAGTGTCCCCTTCAGTTTTTTTCTTTTGAATTGTTAATGTTCGTATAATATTTTCAACTTTAGTCGAAAAGCTTCAGCTGAATGCGTTCGTGTGTTAACTGAAAGCTCTCTAATTTTTTAGCGACCTCCATATCCACCTGACACTTCCTCGTAACTATTGTTTCAAAGACAGCTTATTTTTCATGATATTGTCATTCAGTGGCTTTCTTCAAGGTTTCGAAACATTTACGAAGGATAGTGGAAGACTTGTTCCTATTTACTCACTTTTTTTTTCATTCAATAGACCATTTGTGCCTAATCGCTTGTTAGGGTTTGTTTACTGCCACTATGTTGTGAATTCTTTTTTCAGAGACTGCATTCTATCTTATGTTTATGTGTATCGCATTCTCATCAATTGTACAACGCTCTGTAATAGGATTAGCATAATGAAAGTACAGTAAAGATTGTAACAATGAATCTCTCTTTAAGTACGCAATCTCTCTCTAAGTACTCTAAGTAGGCAAGAAGCATGCATCACTCTCTGAGTGACCCCTAGGTCAATCATGCGCTCCGTATATCTCAGCTGAGGAAGGATGGTGTACAATTAAAGTTCTTTATTTGGCTAAACTGTGCCCCTAAAAAGGCTACAACACAACAGCGGCAATAACTGCAGGTGCGCTCGGTTGTCGACGTGTTAAGGATGCCCGTCGCTGTTAGCCGATTGCAGTTTGAACGTGAGGACAAATTTTGGGGGTAAGATGCCTATGACACCTTCTACGATCTCAAACACCATAGAAAGAACTAATTCCAGAAAACCTTGGTCTTCTCCAACACGGCAAGCAAAATGATAAGGCCGCGTACCGGGGCATTTCAGAAAGGAACACAAAAAACAATCATTCGTTATCTTCGCAGCTCTGTAGGAACGGTATTACTTTTTGCTTCTGGTTAACCCCCTCCCTTCGATCGGACAAGTATGGCCAGCTTGAACAATGAAGTTATCTGAATAAATACACAATGCGCAACAATAACTCATTATATCATAGAAGTCACATTCCCGACAAATTGGCAATTAAATCAATAGGAAAAGAAAGAGAACAGTAGCATGATAAAGATAGCTTTAGCCAAAAAATTAAAAAATGCAACTAAACGAGAAAGAAAAACCACAGGGCATTAAAACAGCACTGTTCTTTACTTTATATGTGTCTTCAGAAAGTACTATACGTGATGCACTCGCTCCAATGTTTCTCAGACTGCCAAGACCGTATATGGTAATGGAACTGTGAAAAAACACATGGACGCAAAAAAAACATGACAAAACGACCGCTTTGCGCATAGTAAGTCTGTATATAATAACTGATGTCTGCTATGAAGAAAATCTTCAATAAAAAAATGAAGTATACGTAATTAAATACTTCATAATTAAAAAAAACAGCGCTCAATGATGAAGAGGCATCAAAACTGTAACTGTTCATCAATGTAAAAGAAAAATATTAATTTTTTTCAGTTGACAAGTCTACTTACTCTGCAAAGTTTTTTCCTTTACATGAAGCAGTAATAAAGTAAGAAAGCGTAACCTTTGCGGAATCTAAAACTGCATACAGCGAACTACGTGCCAGTAAAAAAGATAAAAATTTAATAAGCAGGAAAAAGAGCTCTTGCTTCTTTGCGAATGCGAACCAACCAAATAAAATGGTCTCGGCATTCGCGGGCTGATCGACCGAAATCTACCTTCAAATACTGCATCCTATAACGCCGATATGCGTATCATATTTTCATATATTGTACTACACTCTTGTAATAAAATTTAAAAACGGAATTTCAGCATAGAAAGTAAACATAAATCTAACGCAGCACATATTTACGCACTCTCAGTATGCTTGATGTAATTTTGTCTCTTATTGTGTGGCAGACAACTTCCAATCCCAGATCATCTGACTAAGGTCTGATATCTGATAAGATCCCAGTGCAGATTAAAAAAAAAAACTTATTCCGAGGGCGCGAGGATTGCGGGAGGGGGGGGGGGGATACGTGAAAACTGCTGCTGAAAAGGACAGTTTAATATAGCAAGGGGATACTGCTGCCGAGAAATAAGCAACGCATAACGTTTACAAGCACGTAAGCTTCCGCCTCCTCCTCCCGTGCTCACAATTTGCTCGTCCTGCGTATTTCTGTCTTCTTCATAAAGCAAAAAAAAAAAATTCGACGGGCGATGGAGGGGGACATCAGTCGTGTAGAGTGATGGTCGCGGCTGAATGCGAGTGCATGCCACTGAAAGCATCAAACAATGAGCGACAGACTGTATAGCCCAAAGAAGGATTAGCAGTTATGTAAGTATGGCTGCACGAACCGAAAGAACGTCGACTGTTTACTAAAGCGACTGGCAATCGCATGAAAATTGCCTTTTGTCTGGAGGCACTTGGTGATGCAAAGGCTTAGCTTGGCTCAGCGGAACGGCACAATACGGTCCATAGACTTAGCTTTTATCTTTGAAGCAGCGCATTCAGGATGTAGCAGCGGCATCTTTCCAAAGAAGCAATCAAGACGAGAATGCGATGGATGTTGATCCTTCGGGCTCCGAAAAGAAGGCAATTAGGAAGGAAGTCCTTCTTTATGGGCACGCTGCTTGTGTGCAGAGAAAAGGCCGCATCTTGAGCTGCAAGGGAGAGTAGGCAACCTGCAGCTTTACAGCGCAGAACATAGTGCAGACGATAACAGTAGCTGTATAGTGTCACAGAAGCACTGTTCAGCAGTGAGAAATTGGTATGTTTTGTCGTATTCGCGAGAAACGCACTTATTGCGAAGCATTCGTCATACGTGAAAGCAGTCAGGGGATCTCATATCTGATTTCAAAAATAAACCACTTCAAATTCAACACGCAATTAGATATGCCGATAAAGAAATTGAAATTGTGCATGAGCACAAAATTCTGGGAGTTGTTTTCTCGTCTAACCTCAGCTGGGATACGCAGGTGAAAAACATCTGTAAAAAGCTCGCTGCGACAGCAGGAGCACTGTCACGATGCCGAACGCTGCTGGCCACAAACGTTAAGCGACAAATTTATTATGCACTCTTCGAATCTCATATTAATTACTGTAGCTTAATATGGGCAACCACTACGAAAACAAATATCGCGAAGATTCTGCGCCTCCAAAAGAAAACCCTTCGTCACATCGCAAACGTACACTGATTATCCCCAACAAACGTTTTGTTTCCATTGTATCACATTGTCCGCATTGACCATATGTATGATTTCCGGATGCTACGTTTGTTTTCTTTCTCTAACAGTTCTTACAAGGCCTTTATAACTGAAACAGCGTCCCTAAAAATTAAACATACTTCTGCTCATACCCGCAGCACGGACGCTTGATTTGTTCCTCATTTTGGAACTAATTATAAACTCCAAACATTGCAACACAATCTTCCGCATGTACTTAACAAATATAAACATACCACAAGTTTCAGGTTCATAGAATTGCGACGGTATTTCGTAGAGGTGTGAACTATTTCTTTTTTTTTAGATAAGTTACTTCTGATTCTCTAGGTGGCCTTTGATGTACAGAGACAATTTTGCACATTTCTCTAATATTTTGATTATTTCATACAATTTGATGTGTGTATTCTGCTTTTCATGTGTGTATATAGGTTCAAAATGTTTATAAGTGAACATTAAGTGCGTCTTTGAGATTCTATTACATGTGCATTTCTTAATTACGTATTATTTTTGCACTAGATGAGCCTAGAAGTTGCAGTTTTAACCGTACAATTGCATGTAAAAGTGTATTCATTGTTTGTATTTGATAGTGTGTATATTTGTCCTCCTTTGTTGTATCTTTCTTATGTTCATTTCCATCAGCTGGTATGTCGAAGCCACTGCTATGTAAAGGTTTTCCGGGCGCAGTCAAGTTGCAAAAGCAGGTTTTTGCCTGGAAACCCTTCCAGTTGTTCTGGAGAAATAAATTCAATTCAATTCAATTCAATATCCCGCTTTACAGCAAAGTTTACGCAAGCTTTCCTGTATACTGAGAACTTGTATTATAACTCATTTTTTTTTTGGCAAGCAAGAAAGCAGAACGTAATTTTTTACTCTGCTTCAAGCCGAAACCGGGATATTGATGGCTGTAACTTGGACATTAGCAGGACAGATGCTGATCAGAGGAGCAATCTTATTAGCACCTCGCAATTAGGCCGTATATTTCCCGATGTTTATCCGTCTAGATCTGAGCTACGCAGTGTTACGATGTGTTGGCTCTACTGGGTTTTGCCTTTATTAGGAGTCAGTCCTTGTAAACACACCTGGGCCTGTTCTGACTTTGGCTGTCCGGCAGTAGATATTTTATTTATTTCGTTTTTTTGTTTGTTTGTTCATAAATACTGCAATCCCAGGAAGGAAATCTAGCAGGATGGCAATACAGAAGGATATAAATATGTGACAGAATACTATGCGTTTGAATACCCTTTTCTGTGCAATGCACATTCTCCATCGTTATTTACGATTACCTCTTTCCTTCTTACACCACGTATTATCCAATTAAAAGACTACGAAGCGCACTCAATACTAATTCATATATACGATGGAACCTGCTGGGGCCAACTGCGCCACTGAAGCACGGACCAAGACCGTAACTCCGAGAGCAGCTGTAGCGCCGGATATACCCTATTATCGGTGTTAAACCTTCGGAAAAAACTGGTTTAGAAAGATGCCCTATAACTGGGTTTTTTTTTCCCGAAGAAAAGTTGATAGTTTCTGCAGTATACTTCAGAGGGCTTTTCAGTTGGTTTAGTCTGTTTTATGACCACTTTCTGGTAAAGCACTGATAAACTTATGACAACAGTAAGAAAACAAAGCTGGTTTCAAAATAACGTTAGACGCTTGTGTAAATTCTCATGTATTGACCCCTTAAACCTCGGAGGAGCTTCGGAATGTCTTCAAGGAAATAAACAAATCTACGCAATTTTCTTTCCCTGAAGAGAGGGAACGGTAGGGAGTCTAAAACGTTTCCTGATCCTACCGTCTTTATAGGAAGGTGAACGATCCAGACACTCACAGCACCTCGCACCCGGAAGAAACCGGCTCATGGGGATTTGAGCGACGCAGAATTGTGAGAATGTGTTTTACGACGCAGATAATATTTCTAATGCTATGATGAGATACAAAGAAAAACGCCGCTTTGTCGCTGCGCCCTCTATATAGAACTTCATGTCTCTGAAGTCACGCGCCAGTTTGAGTTCACGAGCAAGGATATACGTTTCTTTACATGTTATTTTGTATTTTGTCACCATACTGGTGCCTTTCTTAACGATCCGTTTATGTTCCTTAGCTAGAGCAGTTATTAATCTGAAAGATTTATATGTTTTATGAGGCGGAAAATTGGACGTTGTCGCAGTTGGCCGCCTCAGACGCTCCAGAAGCCCATCCGACCTGATGACCTCATCGGCAGCACCTACATTATCAGGAAAGGAACAAAAATAAAATGTCTCTAAGTCGGTTTCGAATCCTGGCCGGCGGGAACAGATCATCTTCCCTGGCTAGTTTCTTTAGCACAGCGACATGGCCGCAGCCTAAACACCCCGCAAGCTAAACTGCCAGTCTCTGGCGCTGGGCTTCGGCACCGTCAATCTTCATCAACTTCAATTCGAGCGGCTCGGACAGGTCAGCTTCGTCAGCAGAGCAGGATACGCGGTAGTTACGGAGAGCTTCTCGAAGGGCAGCCTGATATTTTATCACGACATTGCTAATCATTTTAAAGTAGAAACGAGGGCCTTCCCCCTCCCGACAAAACCATAGATAAGGACCAGGAGACCACATGGAGGCGATTCCAGACGCCATCCTTAGCGACTCTTTACTTACTATCAAAGTGCTATACCGATTATTACGCCCCCGAATTTACACTATGTGGCGAAATAGCCAGTTACAATCACATATTGTGGAACCGTAAAGAGGATCCGCCTCCGGAATCTCCAATACAAGAATCTCTAATACACTGATGAGCCGTTTGTTCACATTCATGAATTATTTTGTTCTGCTGCTCCGGACATTGTACTTTTGACAGATTTTAGAACTGTTTTCTATGTGGTCTCTGAAATGCCCAAAGCTTTACTGTTTCACAATTTTACTTTTAATTACCGGCTATACACTGACTGCTGACAATTTTAAATGTTTCCAGGCAAAAATCGTCCCTGCATGCAGACTATACACCATGTACGGAATATCTAAGTAAAATTTTCCTAATTTAAACTGAAATTTGCCCCAGCGGACTGTACAATAGATGCGGACTGTAGTCTGAAAAATGCGGTATATTTAAGCAGCTCACAGTATTTCTCGCGAACAGTCCGGTCGTTCGTTAAGGCCTTTCCACAAAATAAAACAAATTCATAAAAAAATACTTCCACGCAATGTACTTGCCTGTGAGAAAATTAAGGCAGCAGGAGTTGTGATGCAGAACCAAATCTGTCATCATATGAGTTTCTAAACTTTGGTTCAGAACGATCTGTACCCCGTAGCCACTTTTTGGAGGCTAACAGATTGTAGAGCCACTTGCAAGTAACAGAGGAAGCTTCATATTGACTGCCTCCAGCGTTCGGATTCTCCAATATATAGTATTGGTTTGAGCTTCGCTGAGCAGTTCCTAGAACTGTCGCAGATGGCGTGGCACTCTGAATACCTCCTGGTTTCTGCAAAATAATAGCGTCAGACTTCGCTACATGAGTTGTATGAGAAATTTCGTAACCGGAATAGGTCATACGCTGTGGTTTACTCCAGAAGAAAGTCCCTGATACAGCGATTCCTGTAGTAACACCGAGCTCCAGTTCCTGGCGAAATTTTTGGAGTTTAGCCTTCAAAATAGCGGCAAGAGTGTAGTGGTCCTTTGCCTGCTTTGCTTTCTAGTTGAGGAAATAGGGCTTACGGTATCAGCATTCCCTAGAAGACATACGTTGTTTACTTGGAAAGACCTGTGGAGCTAAATAGATTTAAAATACGCTTCGTTTGTTGTTGAGACAATCTAGCTCGAACCTGAGAACCTCCTTTAGTTTTTAAACTGGCGAATAATTGTTCATATTATTAGTTTTTAACTTGCGAATAATTGTGCAGGGTCTTGCAAGGAAGCGTAACGCAGTGTTGAAACGGGGTTCAGTAAAAACACCAAGAAAAGAAAGCTCTAATACTTTAATGAAAATTGTTGTCTTGCCTTCGAGGTGTAGTGCATATGAACTCCATTGACGTTTCGTTCGGGGTTCCAGTTGCTACGGTCCTCATTAAGTAATAATAATAATAATAATAATAATAATAATAATAATAATAATAATAATAATAATAATAATAATAATAATAATTAATAATAATAATAATAATAATAATAATATTAATAATAATAATAATAATAATTGGTTTTGGGGGAAAGGAAATGGCGTAGTATCTGTCTCGTATATCGTTGGACGCCTGAACCGCGCTGTAAGAAAAGAGATAGAGGGAGTGAAAGAAGAAAGAAAGTGGGGCCGTAGTGGACGGCTCCGGAATAATTTCGAGCACCTGGGGATCTTTAACGTGCACTGACATCGCACAGCACACGGGCGCCTTAGCGTTTTGCCTCCATAAAAACAGAGTCGCCGCGGTCGGGCATCATTTAGTAGTGGTTACTTTTCAAGCCAGAGGTTCTCACGCGAAGAGAAAAATTTGGAAGCAGAGAGTGATTGTTTTTCGGCAGAGGGACCGACGGAAAGAGAGAGGAGTAGGGAGAGAGACAGAAACGCTAACGACGCAAGAAAGTTTTTGAAGTACCGGTGAAAAATTACGGCATGCGCGGCCACACGTGATTCTGGTTTTTACCAGAAAGCACGACTGTGTCCTAATTGCTCTCCCGCCAAGCAAGAAATATAAAATGAACATGTAGCTCACTTAGTGTAAGCTTGCCATAGTGCTGTGACAATTCGTTAGTGGGCGAACCATTTTTAGTTAACAAAAGATCTTAAAGATCTTGTTCCAAGAAAAGATACGGCTCTCACTTTGACAGATGACATCTAGGTGTGGTCATGTAAGAGGTTTCGAAAGAGGGTGTTTATTGCTTGCAGGAACACGTCGCTGATTTTTGTTCTTTACGACGCACGCCTATCCGCATATTACGGGGCAACTTCGAATAACAACCGAACATAACCCTACGATTCCTAGTAGCAACCAATGCGGGCTTGCCGCACATTTCCTTTGCTAAGAAAGCACTGAGGTCTGTTTGTTAGTCACTATATAGCGCCGTTAGGTTGCTATATTCGTCGTCGTAGCGCTCGGTGAATTGTAGCCCAGCATCTGTAAGAAAACTATTTCTTCCCCAACGTGGTGGCTTGTTGAGGAATTTATGAATTCATGGGCACGGCTGTAATACCCTTGTATCGCTGCAGGAACCCACAGAAACGCTGCCGAAAATGAATCGCCCCGGAAAGCCAAAACCATGCGCTGAATGCAAACCTAAACGGCCGAGGGAGCAAGTTTACAGTCCTTTTTATGAGGTGCCAGGTCCGAGGACCTCAGACTCTCAAATATGGGTTGCTAGCCTTTCTTTCGAAGGTTGCGTTTTATTTCTGCGTTTTTTTGCATAGGCTAGCTTTTCAAAGAGGTTATTTGGCCGGTTCTAGCACCTGGGTACATCGAAGGTTCGGTGCTCATTTAGTACCTGGCGGGGGTCGTAAAACGGTACCGGGAGCAGGCAGGCCGGTATAGGTATGCGCAAGGCATGCCCTGCTAAACATGCTGCTTCCCTCCAGATGCTTTGTCCGACTTTTTATGGGGAACTTTAACTGTGCATACAATAGTACTTTTGTCTTAATTGAAAACCCCGGGGCCTCCCTTCCAGGTGCTTTAGGTTTTGACGACTCTTCGGAATTGTTTTACTTGCCCTTAGCCCTGGCGGCTGCCCCCATAACCTGTTGGGAGGAAATGTAGTTTCTTTCCTTGCCGGATCCGTTTTATGTCCGCCTAACCCGTCTTCTTATCTAAGACAGAACTGCCGCTGCTTCCTTTTTCTGCATTTTTTCTCTCGTCTATAAAGAGGAAAAAAAAGAGTCCTGAAAAAAAAGATTACCACAAATTTCGGGGGGGGGGGGGAGGGGGGGGGGAGGGCGAGAAAAGGAAATGGGGAAGCTTATGCTCAGCAAGGAGACTTGGGAAAGAAACAACGCCGGATAAAATGCGAACAGCAAAGGTCAAAGTAAATTGAAGGTGCAATAAAACCGCTGCGGACCTTTCTAGCTGTTTCGATATGCGCTACTCCACGCTGCTCCATTCAGCCGTACCAAATATGCGACCTGGTCCTGTCAAAACAGTTCAAGTAGGAATATTGTGATAAAAAGGCATCCTGTTTATTAACAGATATTACCAGCACTAAAAGTGGGCCAGCCGTTTGCGTACTGGCGTTTAATTCAAGGCCACCTAAGGCAGTTTTATAAGGTATAGTAGGAATCCCACTGTTGCCTGGACGTGACTCTGTTGATATTGCAGCTGCCGTGTAAAGAAGCGACTAGGTGATTACTACGACTTCCTCAGGCCAAATTGCCCCCTTTCTCATGTGCTGCTTTCCGTGTGCTACCGCCGGCGGTGAATGCAACCATTGCGACATTAAATTTTAACATTCTCGTCTCCTTAGGAGACCATTTACTACCTCGGTAGGAAAAGCTTCCTTAGCTGTATATGTGCGCAATTTGAGAAAAAAAAACAGCAATCTTCCAGCTTTGATAGACTTTTTTTAAACTAAGATTATGGGCGTGTTTATGAAGTGCTGGATACTATAAGGCTCCTAAAGCTATAGAGTAATTATAGTTAGCTCATGCACGCGGCTACGTTAGGAACACCGTAAGGGCGGCTGAATAATAAAACACTGACTCATTTTTCTTTCCTTCTGGAAAAGCAGAATAGCTAATCTCACTAATAATAATAGAAGTATTGCACATCTGACCTCGCTCACACGTCTCTAAGTGTGGTGCAGGTTTATATACAACACTTCAATTTCTCCGCCGTCTGAAGGTTGAAGTCTTTTCCAAGCATTAATGCAACACTTCTGAATAGTGTTGACCTTTGCGCCGATAAATTTATATCTCACCACTCCGCCGGCCTTTCCAACTTTGATTACGTTTTCTTTGGCTTCGTATCTACTACTTTAAAGCCCTTACAGTGTACCAGTCTTCACGTTCACTGTCGTTCACTTGTATTCTCGCATACAAGTATACTTGTACTCTTGTATAGTTGTATTCTTGTATATTCTCCACTTGTGTACAAGACTTGCAGAATTATCTTCAGCTTAGGGCTATTTATGTGGTGGTGTTATGAGAGATTTAAAGTCTTGAAGGGACACATAGACTCTAAATGAGGCAGTAACGGAGTGATTTGGAACAATTTTGACCACCTATTGTTTTTTAACGATAAGTTCCTCTCAAATTTTAATCGTGTGCCGGCGCAACTGCCCTGAAAGAAAAAAAGGCCAGAGATGGTGAGTAAAAATGGCAGAGAATGAAACCATGTTTTATTTTTATTAGGTAACAACAGTAGTGAAATAGAAATATTTGTTCGCACTCGAGAGCGGCTGCACTTTTGAAAACCGCGACAATACTTGCCTTAAGCATGTATTTTTGCTTTATTTAATGAATCTTTTTCGGGAGAATAATTCTTGCTTTCCTTGAAATGCAGAATATATGAGGGAATGCTTTGAAAAAAAAAAAGCGAGAGGCAAGGCAGCAATGCCTACGGCACAGTGGGATGTGGAATATATTATATTTATAAAACTGAGAATCTCAAGCAGCTAGGAGTGAATGTTAACTACCACAACCCAATTACAAAATACAGTGCAGGGAAACAGGGCTTAAAGGTAGGAGAATCAAGAGATAAAAACCATGAAAAGCAGGCGAAGCAATACCAAAAACTGCAATGAGAGGGGGACCGCCGTATTTCAGGAAAATAAGAGATGTGAAGAGAACAAAGTGTAATAACAAATGGAAAGTCTTTCGCTGCAGACATTTAATACAATTTTCTCATGAACTTGCCTTATTGTAATTTTCTAAAGAGACTTGAATAACACGTCATCCTTACGGGAAAGCTTCTTGCCTCCTGAAGATGTTTTTATAATCAACGT